>VXBQ01003067.1:59700-104116 GCA_013400175.1 Phainopepla nitens
CCCGCCCCCGCCGGGGTGGCAGCTGAGGTGACACATGTCACTGCTAAAAATACCCGCGGCGGTGGCACCGGGGCCTCGGCTGGGGAGAGGCGGTGGCACCGCGGGGACCTCTTGTTCCTTGGCCACTGGACCGGCTGGCACACGGGTGTTGTCACCCGTGCCCTCCTTGGCGCACACCTCTGCACCCCAAAGAAATGGGGGAACCGCTCTGGTTGGTGTGTGAGCCCGCCCAGAGCACTCTGGCGCTGCCCGAGGGGGACACCCTGGGCGGGGAGCCCAGAGCACCCCAGTTCCCCCCGGCCCTGAGAGGGAGCCGAGCTGGAGGAGGACCTGGGAGCAGAGCTCAAAATAGCTCCTGGCACCAACACCAGCATGGTCAGCACCCGGCCAGGGCAGGTGGGAGGGGAGCAGCAGAGTGGACACGTGGTGACCGCATGGGGAAAAGGGTGACCCCCCGGGGCCCAGCAGGACCTGTGTCCCACGTGCCCCAGCGCCCGACAGCCAGTCAGGGTCACCAGCTCAGGCCAAGTCCAGCTGCAGAGGGGCAATGTCCCCTCCTTGGCCACATCTGTCCCAAAAGCTCCATGGACACACCAGGGCGTTGGCACCCACAGCCAGAATGGCTCTGGCGGTAAGAAAGGAAACAGGATTGCCAGTCTGGAGTCCCCTTGTATGATGAGACTGAGGGCTGGCTGAGCATCTCACCAGCCCCAATCACACCTGGGAACAGCACGAGGACACGTGGTTTCCATGATCCTTCCCAGGTGGCACTGCAGCCACGGGGGAGCCTGGCCACCCTTGGTCACCTGTCACACTCCTGGCACAGCCAGCACCGTGTCACCTGCAGGACACAGCCGGTGTGTCCCCCTGAAAAACCAGGACAAACACCACACACAGGGCTGGGGGGAGAGAAGGGACTTACCTGTGCATGGGGTTCCTCCAGCTGTGCTCTGCAGAAGCTGCTCATCCCAGTTCAGCCCAGTTCAGCCTCACGGTCGGCACGGGCAGGGACAGGTGACACAGAAAGAACGAGGCACCGGCACACACGCAAAGGACGGTTTTTATTGGGGGTCTGGTCGTAGGAGAGCAGTTGTACTGACCAACACACAGAAGCAGCTTAGCTGTGCCAAAATAATCCGTTAAAAAAATACTGGCGGCAAGAACCAAGTGTGGCACACCCGCCACGACGGGGCTGTAAACTCCGGGACAGTCCGTGAGGAGAGAGGCCACAGCTCACAGGCACCGGGACCCTCCTCCCCACAATAAATATGGAAAGAGCCAAGTACATAAAACAAGGAATGATCTCATCGATACAATATCTAAAGTTATTTACAGATCCTGGCTTTGCTGACCATTAATTACACATTTTGGACAGGTTCTCTTTCGATCATTTCCTTCATCGCGAGTAGCTGTTCGTGTGAATCTGCTCCTTTTTGTTTTAAAGGACCTAGTGAGGCATTGGAAGTGCTCACAAATCACCTCTCCGAGGATGCTCCTGCTTTATTCTGTTTTTCACCCATGTTTTTTTTTGTGCCATCTCATCCAGTCTCTGCTCTCTCCCTTTCCCTGAGGAGAAGATGACTTCTACCAACAGGAAAGCCTCTTCCCAGCCCACACCTCAGCCCATCTCCTTTTCCAGCCTGGAAACGCAGCGTGTCACACAAACCCAGACCAACCTGGCCCTGGACAAAGCCACCTTCCAGCAGCTGTCCCCAGGTTCTCTGCCAAATCCCAGCCTGGATACATCCCAGGCCAACAGCACCGGTCTCAGCACTGTCCCCACCAGGGCACCTTCCCAGGGGTGACACTAAGGAGCCACAATGCCACCGGCACAGTCTCACCCAGCACCAGCTGCCCCTTCCCTCCAGGAACAGCTCGAGCTACAGCTCAGCCCAAAATCCAACAGGGTCAGAGAGGGAAACAGGAAAGAAGGCAGAGACTGCTCCGGGGAGCACAGCAGGGATCCCTCCCTGCCCCAGGCAGCCCCCCAGCAAAGAGAGAACTTCAGCAGCAGGAAAATTATGCATTTCACCCCAGAAATGCCACAGGGATCAGCCCTGACCAGCCCAGACCTCCAGCCCCAGCACTGTGGAAACTGAGAGCACACAAGTTTTTACCTCAAACTGTGCAGGCCACGCTCACAACTGGAACTATTTTTAAGAATGGAGCGACCTGATAAATTTAGGGCTATTTCTGTACCTCACTGGGGATGGGAATGCCGGGGTTGGCTCTGCAGATGTGCCCAGATGTGCCCAGCAGAGGCAGCTCCTGGAGCCACGGCACCACAGGGGGGTCCTGCCTGGGGTCACCCTCCCCACACCGCCGAGGGACAGTCCCTGCAGGTCCCGGGGTGGCCGCTCCCCTCCCGAGGTGTGACACCAAGAGGGTCCTGCCCTGGCTCTAGGACAGGCACTGCTCCTGCCTCGGGATCCTGTTTTTAAGTGATCCCCCTCAAACACCAAGCCCTTCTCCAGGTAAGGACATTTTGGGTTCCTGTGTCCAGTGCTCGAGGCTCTCCCTCCTTTCCCTTGGAATGGCAGAGCTCTGCAATTCCCTGAGGGCTGGGCTGGATCAAACACCACGCTGACTCCTTGCCCCAGTTCAGGTCATTAATTCTCTTCAACTCGGCACAGACTCTTGTGAATAAACACTTGCTCTGGGAATGCTGAGGGATAAAGGAGAAATTTGGAAATATCCCATCGAGGGGTGGATTTGCAGGAGTTTCCAGGTGTTTCTGCCTTCAGGAGCCACCTGAGATGGTCCTGACAGAGCCTGGAGTCCTTGTGCTGGGAGAGAAGGGCTGCACAGCCTCAGGGAATCTACCCCTAATTTATCATGAAAAACAGAATAAAGCTGGCTGATCCTGCTTGAAAGGAGCTGCCACTTCCACACATAAATGGAGCAGAAATTCTGTGGAATGTCAGAAGTTGGAGAAACACGTATTTAATAAATAATATAAAATGCTTTTTCTGTTAAAATAGAATTCTCGGGTTTATACCTACAGAGCATAGCAACCTTTACATAAACAAAATAAAGCTGAGTCTGTGATGATTAGTTCAACACAAAATAAAAATACAATTTAACAACAGTATTAAAACAGCCAATGTTCCATCCACACAATATGTACACCATGGAATAGAAACCAACAGGAAACAAAAGTAGATTATCTTGAAACTCCTCAGACATTTGGATATACATATTTTCTCTGTATATTTTAGATATTTTCCTTTTTTTACAATATTAAAATTAATACTATGCTTTGTCAAAATACGCTTTTCAGATTTTCTTTTTTCTTTAATTTGTAGAACTGACTCATTCCTTATATTAATCAACACAACTAGAATTATTTATTGTCTACTGTACACTTCAAACAGTCCTTCCCTCTGGGGATATTCTGGGTGCAAACACCTCAGAGGCGGAGGAAGCCGTGTCACTGCCACGTGCTGGGAGGTGACACCGCCGTGGGGGACACGGATATGGACACGGAATCAAGGAACCTGGTCCTAAAGCTGACCAGCTGCCAGGGAAAGAGCAACTCAGAGCTCCAGGGATTTCACTCCTCATGAGCTGATTCACTGCAAACCCCAGGAGTGACCATGCCGGGTCACCCCGGCGCCGGGTCCTGCTCAGGGAACACCAACCCCAGGAGCTCCTCTGGGCACCAGCAGTGCCCACTGTGGGCAGGACCACAACCAAATCGAGCCTTTTTTAGCACAAAGCTGCGTTTCCACCTCCTCCACACTGGGCTGCCAAGCACCTGATTTATCTCAAAGCCAAACCCGGCCTCACCATTCAATTTCTGGGTTTTCCCCCCTTGATAGAAGCGGGAGAGGAAAATCTTCCACTGGGTTTTTAAAAGGGAGGTGCTGAGCCACAGAATCATGGAATACCCTGAGCTGGAAGGGACCCACAAGGATCATCAGAGTCCAACTCCTGGCTCTGCTCAGGGCAGCCCCAAGAAATTAAGGAAAACTCGAATGTGACTAAGCCAAGGTCTATCCTCTCCCTACCTGCCAGGCTTCCCTTCCCAGACACACTTCCAGCTATTATTAGCCTGCCCCAAGATTTCTGAAGCCTGCTGGGGGGGTGGGGGAACATACCAGGAATGTCAATCCCAGCTGGATCCACTCCAGCACTGCTCCAGATTCTCTCACAGCAGCACTTTGGGAAGAACCCGTGAGCCTGCAGCCGAGGCTCTGCTGGACCAGGGACAAGAACACAAAAAGCTCAAACACAACCAAGAGGAAGAAGATTTACACTTGGCGTAGTGGATGGCCAACACTTGGATGAAGGATTGAATAAAAAAAAAAAAAAACACACAAAAAATGCCCCACAGTAAATGCTCCTTTAACAGTTTCATGAATTTGCAAAATAATTAGCAAATAAATGAGGGATCCTAAACACACAGCCAAAGACCTTCCTGCAAATTAACACCACCAGGAATCTTTGTCCAAAACAAAAACTTCAGACTCTGGTTCCTACACCAGGAAGGAGCAGTCTGGGGCAGTATCCAGGAGTTTTTGGTTTGGAGGGTGCAATTCCAGCTCTCCCTCCACACCAGCACATCCGGTCCAGAGCCCCATTTCTTACTGGGATCCCACCTTCCTTCAGGAGTAGAACTGTGAAAACCTCTCCTCTCCTAGCTGCACAGTTAGGTCAGAGTCAGAGAAATAAAGCTATTTTTAATTGTCAATAAATGAGCTGGCTAAAGGAATTAAAATCTTTTCCTGCCCCTCCCATTGGCGGTTGGATGGGGCAGCAAGGACCACGAGAATGAGGATATCCCAGGGCCATCCCAGCTCCACCACGTTCCAAAATAAATGTATTTCCCCAAGTCAATACACAGCCTTCATTTCATATAAAATCTCTGGGTTTGAGGCACAATTTCTCAAGTGATGACCTGTTCCTCCCTCACTGACATCGGCACCGGAATCTGCTGACAGGGAGTGAGAGTGAAATCCAGCCATGGAAAATAACTGAAGGAGAAGAATGGAACCGAGCAGGGACTAAGAAAGTAAAAACAAGTTACACAAGAACTGTGAGCAGGTTTTAACACCATCTGAGGGCTTTTTTCTAAATCAAGGAGAAAAATATGAGCATTGCATGGTATTGTAGGGAAAGCTGAACCACAGCCAGTTTGTTTTCTATCCCAAACTCTTTTTAAATGCCGCACGAAGAATCATGGAATCATTTTAGGTTGGAAAAGACCTCCAAGATCATCAAGTCCAACCACTGACCAGTCACCTCTGACACTGCTCCTTACAGAGGAGCTGAGATGCTCAACAGGAATGACAGAGAGGTCGGCACTGTTTACTCAGAGTAAGTTGGAAAATAAATGGGGAAAAAAAAAATCATTGAAAGAAACCACTTTCTCAGGGGGTATTTTCCAGAATGCATTTTCCCCTTGGTGCAGCCCCAGGTGGTCAGCCAGCAGCTGACCTCTGCAGTAAACCCAGCTCCCATGCAGAAGCAAACAGAGCCACTTTTACTACTTTTCTCCAAGGAACAATGTGGTGATCTGACAGCCACACACGCTCGACAAACCACGCACAAATTCTGCTCCCACTTACACAAGCACAACTCCACTGTCTTCAGGGACTGTCAGAGTTGTACCTCTGTAGCTGGGAAGAAAAAGATCTTCTCTAAGGTGTTCACTGGACTGGAAAAACAGCTTAAGTTCAGCCCTGACCTATCTCTTACAAACCACCACAACAGCCAGGGCAAGGCCCAGCTTGAAGCTGTGGGACAGCTTGGGATTAGATCTTTCCTTCAGCAAGGCTTTCCACCCAACACACCTGATGCCTCAAGGTAGAATTAACATAAACCTGGCATGTGATCAGCTCCTTCTGTCAGTTCCATGCTCAGTTTTCTCATCCTGCTTTCACTGTGGGCAGTTCGAACTCTTCAGAACAGAAAATGAGAGATCCTTTCCTGAGCCGAGCTGTGACATGTGCACGAACCTCCCGAGCCGGGCTCCAGGAGGAACTGGGGATTTCTGGGGATTTTGGGGGATTTCTATGCTATGGGAACACACCTGTGTACAGCAGAGGAGGATCCCAAGTCCCAGGACTGAGGAGTGATCCGGGATACGTACCGAGGTACCCACACACACCCGAACCCAGCACATGCTCTACAATGCACTGGATTTGAATCATTTCTTTTTAATTTTTTAAAAAGTGCAGTTGACCTGAAATGGAAAAGAACTGTCTTTTATGTTCACTGTAAACTTGTCAAAAGGAATCTGCTCTTTAAAAACTGTGCTAAAATAGTCAATTTATACAACAGAGCACTAGATGAAGCTACCATAAATTCCTCTTCACCAATTATTACTCTATTGTGTCAGTTATAGTACTGCATATACGTAGAAGAAGCAAAACGGTGGTAGCTACTATTAGTGAGTACAACAAACCCAGGGAATAATTCGAGTTCAACGCTCCCATGAAGTAGCAATAACATTTAAACCACAGGACAGTTAGAATTTCAGTACTTTCGAAGTGCATCAGAGTCACACTGTTGATCATCAGCAGTATGGAGCAAGGTTATCAGAGAGTCAGCAGTAATGGTCGGGAAGGACACGGGCAACACACGACAGAGCGAGGGGCACCCACCGCGGCTCCGGCTCCGGCGGTGTCACCGCGGCGGTGTCACCCAGCCAGCAGCACCCGCGCCACCACCCCCGGCCCGGCGGGGTTGGTGGGGGGGGGAAAAGCCTCTTCCTTCCATCAGTAGTTCCAGAGGGACGGAGCTCGGCCGGGGGACGCGTGGGAGCAAGGAGCAGCCTCTGCTCTCGGTGACTTCCAGCGCTGCCGGGGACGGGCGGGGCCGTCCCCCCACCCCCGCCGCCCTTCCAGCCTCCGCAGACAGAGTCCTGACGTGATCCCACGCATGTAAACATCGAATTCCTCCTCCTGCCAGCACATCCCGCGCCCAGGACTGCACAAAGTCATTCGTTCACAAGGATTCTGGGACACTCAGCAGGTTCACCAAGCAGCTCTCCCTGTGGGAGCGTGGTGGGTGTCTCCTACAGCCCGTTGCTGTTCCTGTGGCTGAGCGGGGGCTTCGAGAGCTCTACGACTGTGGAGCGGGATTTATTGAGGAACTTTGGAGCCCGGCGCAGCAACCTCTGGGCCTCGGTGAAAGCCTCTGTCAGCTCTTTTTTCCACTGGACAAACTCGGGGTCGCTCTGCAAGAGAGACAGAAGCAGTTTGGCACTTCGCCCTACGCGGCCAGCAGCACTCAGACAGCGCTTTAGGGAAGTTATTTTAATTTTCTGAAGGAATGAGCAACTTTGGGTATTGCCCATGTGCAGCCCTTAGCTTCTCCATCACCCCAATGAAGGCTGGTACGATGTTTTGAGGACTTGAGCACTTCCCCCTTCCACACACAAGCTCCAGCAGCTCCTCACAGTGAGACACGAGCCAACAAGGCCTGTGGAGCGCATGGAGCTTGAGAAGTTTGGGAGTTTTTAGCTATTTAATAAACTGAACTCATTTTGTCCCAAACACCACTGAAATCCATGACAGGAACTGGCACAGCTGCAGGTTTCCTGCTTTCAAAACTCTAAACAATTCAGCTCTGCTTCACCAAGTGCCTTAGTTAACATGCAACAGGATGACCTGAAAAACTTGTCCATTGTTTATCATATGCAAAACAATCTGATCAAGTTATCAAAAATCAAGTCTTACCTCACACTGTAGGACAAACTGTTTTCCTCCTTTAATTCTCAGTAAGATGCATTTCTTATCTTTAATTTGTGTTTCTTCAACAGATACTATTTGTTCCATTGTCAGCAGGTTTTGCTGCAGCATTTGCAAAAGAGCAGAGAGTTAATTGAAAAAGACCCTGTTGCCCATCAAATAAAGCCACTATCTCATTTTCCTGGACTATCCACACGAATTAACTGATGAACATTAAGAGTCATTACACAAACATTTATTTCTGAAGCCTGGGTCATAAACTAAAGATAGACAGTAAGGTAAGAGAGAGATTTACAAGGGGCTTGGTTGCTTCAATAGTGACAACGAAATATCAGCTCTAAAAGCCAGTAATGACAGCATGAAATAAGAATCTACAAATAGGTGTGTCTGCAAACAGAATATTCACTATTTTCCCTCAAGAGTTGCATATAATTTGATACATTTTTCAAGCATTACTGTTATTACCAAAAAAAAAAAAAAAGAAAAAGAAAAAGGCAATTTCACTGTTTCAAAGAGCTGAAAGGGAATATTTCAGCACTGAATACTTACAAAGAGAACATACACAGCAGTGTGCAGGAAAACTCTCCCTATGGACTGCAGAGGACACAATGTCTTAAATTCCAAACACTTCCTTAACTTAAATATACAAATTATCTGCCCTGCACGTGAGCACAGCTGGGCTACTCTACAGCCACTATAGCATTTTCTTGGAAATAAAATGCTATAGCAATTGTCACCTTACCAGTTTGTGTTTTTTTGTATAAATAGTCCAGAGGTCCTAAATGAAAAACAACACCATCAACTACCAAAATCCTTTAAAAACACAACAAAACAGAGCAAACAGGTTTCTCAAGCCAACTTAATGTCTCCTCTGTGCAGTGCAAGCTACACATGAACTACAGTGAGACTCGAGAGAAGTTACTCAAATCCACTGGGCTTTTACTCAGAGAAAATCCTTTCCTCCAGGAGAACTCCTGGGGGCTCCAGGTGTGTCCCACCTCCACCTGCCTTGCACCACAGCTCCCCAGGGCCCCTCACTCACCCGGGACTCTCCTTCTCCTCGCCACTCCAGCCGGTTGGGGAAGAGGTAAAAGTAACGCCGCTGCCACTGAGTCAGGAAAGGGTTCCCCAGCTTGAGCATGTATCCATGCATGATACAGTCCTTGCCCAGGGCATAATCTAAACCAAGAGGAGATGTTAGCAAAGCCACAGGAGGTGCAGCCAAAAGCATTGTGAGTGAGCTCTGTGCCCAGGGGACGGAGCCACGGACCCGCCGTGCCCTCAGCAGGTTCAGATCACACACACAGCCCCAGTGCTGCCCTGACTCCACAGCTGCTGTGGCTGCAGAGCAGGGACCAAGGACAGGACTTGGCTCTTGAAGAAGTATCTCACTGCAGGAGGTTATTAAAAGCACGGAATGTTGCTCTCCGAAGTCTGGGGGTTTGATGCAACACCCCCGTGCGAGCTGCAGTTTGCTGTGCAAAACCTCCTGGGGCCCTTCCCAGCTCCTGGGCAGGAAATCGAACCCCACAGACTGGGAAGGTGGGGAGGCCTCCGCATAGGGTGCCCAGAGAAGTGTCAAAACTTCCCTGGAAGTGTCAAAAGCCAGGGTGGACAGGGCTTGGAGCAACCTGAGATAGTGGAAGGTGTCCCTGCCCATGGCAGGGGGTGGCACTGGAAGGGCTTTAAGTTCCTTTCCAACCCAAACCATTCCAGGACTCTATGATTCCATGAATCTCTTTCAAAAGCCTGATGTCATCACTCAGCATTTCAAAACATTAAGAAAAATCTTAAGCAACATGACAGCGATTAAACGAATCCTAACGATTCCCGGGAATGAGGGCAACGGGAGTCTGAGGAACTCCAAACCCAGGAATTACTACCTAGCAGCAAAAGATGAGAGAAGTGTAAGGACAGATTACCTTCCTCGTGGCCAAGCTGCTTATTTTTAGCCCTTTTTCTGGCCTCAATTTTATCTGTGTCTGCATTTACTGCATCATAAACAGTTTCTGCTACTTCTTGCTGCCAACGCTCCGATATTACCAGAGGGAAGTTCTTATATAACTCCTGGTCACTATCAAGCAACTTGCAAGAGAAAAACAACAAAAAACCCAACATTTTAATAACTTTCACTATTCTTATCCCCAACAGTTAATAGTTACCCATGCAACAGTATTATTTTACAAGGTGGATTGAACTCAAACCTTCACAAAACAAACAGATGCAAGCAAGAGAAGCACAGACACTAATTTAAGCGAAGATATTAATTTATGTGCAGAGAACAGGCCACCTGCTCAAAACTCTTTTGGTTTGATAGCTCCAAAATCCTCACTCAACACTGCCCCATAATGCTCTCTAGACATTTTAATAATTACTCCAGTGTAAGCAGCAGCATTCTTAACTTTGTTGCACAAAAACTTCCTCAGCTCAAAAACTCCATGAATAAGTGAAAAGACACCTTTTCCACAGCAATGTCTTCCATGCATCCACAGCTTGGCTTTATATTCTTAAACAACCCTCAGAATGCATCAGCATGTGCTGCAGATCTGCTTTACTGGTATAAGTATTTTTTTCTCCACTAATCCTTTGAGAACTTAAATTGAATTGCACTGAAGAAAATTAGGAACAAATTCCTTCACCAAAAGGGTTGTCCAGCACTGAGCAGGGCAGTGGTGGAGTGCCCATTCCTAGAGGTGTTTAAAGCTATGTGGATGCAGCACCAATAGCTGCAGGAGCAGCTTAATTCTCCTACTGCAGTCAGGCCAGACACCCCTGGAATAGACATTCCCCTCCTTTTCAGAGACCCATGCCATATCCCAGCAGGAAAACACACATCCAGAAGGTCTCTCTGCAATTGCAGGGACTCCCTGGGGCACCTGAGGAAGGGGGAGCAGCCACAGGCATCCCCTGCTGGCTCCCTCCTTGTAACCCCAAAGCTCAGGTGTTCTTCTCGGGGTCACAGGACACTCTGCAGGATAAATACAACCCCAAGGACCAGGGAGGAGAGTAAGGGGTTGAAACTGTGCTGTCCAGGGCAGAGAAGGCTCCTGGCACCTCGCTGGCAGCTGACTCAGGCAAGAATCCTCCTGTCCCCTCTGGCCTGTGACACCCAGGGGGACCTGACTCACCCCCAAGGGTAAATTTATCCCATGGGCAGCCTGAGCTATGAGATTCTGAGATCAAACTGGAGATGACACAGCACTGACCTGCTGGTGATTCACTTTCTGTGACAGGATTTCTCACTAAATCATGTTATTGAGAATATCTGATCCCCTCAAGAAATAAAAAGGCCGCCTGGTTCCTCCTTGCAAAATGTTCCTCTGAATTCTGGCATTGCAGAATCACAGGGGACTGGAATCCTGCCAGGATAACACTGATGCTGAAGATGTGGAATTTTCTGGGATAAAGAACATCCTGGGCTCTCTATACTTTTCTGTGCCAACTTCTGTCACCACAGCAGGTGACAGTGACAGTGACAGCCGAGCTTTTTTTTAGGCTCAGTGAGTGCTTAACGGGGCTTGTTGCTTATAAAGTTTAGAACAATTAGTTTCCCTGTGACTCACTTCTGTAAGAACACGAACGAGGTCTGTTCTACTGCAGAAATGGGTGATGAAAACAATGAAGGGCACTGACCCAAGCCCTGCTGTCCCAAAGTCCCAGGGAAACTTCAGAGAGTGGAGGAATTCACAAGGGGGTCACCCCCTTCACGTGAGTCCCAAAGGGGCCAGCAGCTCTAACTTCTCTCTCTTTTTTTATTTTTATACAATTTATATTGTTTTCATTACATTTTGGATAATATCAGAACCTGAATTTTTTTTAATCACTTTTCTAACTTACGACATTGCTACTATTAACACAATTTGTCATTTTTAAGAGTTTTCCTCTGCACTCTCTGACCACTCAACGATTAAAATAAGTTTTAGCTCCATTTCCCCAAGCTACCAGAAATAAATCCCAACTTTTAAAACACACAGACCATAAGGTATTCTTGAAAATCTAAGGCTTTCCCAATTGTTTCCTGACCGTTTGAAACATTTCCTTTATCACATAAAACTTTTGGTAAGGAAGTAGATTTCAGTTAATCTAAAAGCGTAAGGACTTGGCAAGCAACAAACAGGGAACCACCCCAAGGTACCAGCATGGACTGATTTTCCCAGTCTGAAGGATTCCCTTGCACATCCAGAGCCCTGAAGCAAAGGAATGCCACACACACATGGAAAGCCAAGCACAGCAGTCCCAGTGCCACCCTCCACCACTGAGAGTTGTGTACCTTAATGCCTTTAGTGTCCTCTTCATCAAACGAGCCAATATCAAAAGCATCTGCTGCATTGACTTCTCCCCGGGGAGGAATCAAGGGGGGAGGGTACTAGAAATTGAAATCAGCATCATTAAAGACAAATTAATGGGCATTATTTAACTCCCTTCTGTAGTCATGCACAACCTTTGTATTCTTTTTGCACAGATTGCACCTGACTGTGTCAGTGTCCCCCTTGGAATTAAATTTCAGTGCAAAATTGTTGGCACTTCTTTAAATTAGAGCTCCTTCGAAAATTTGGGGATAAAATCTTCCCAGTTTAGAGACAGCAAAGGAAAGGAAACCATGCAGTCATTTGACCCTGTAAATATAATTACTCCCTCTTAACAATCAGGAAGATCTGAAGTAATAAATATTCATCAACAACCCTCCCTTGTATTTGTGTGAGTGAGCACTTGTGCTGGGCACTGTGACCCTCAAGTTTTCTGTTCAGTACCTGTTTGGGTTTATTTTCCTTCTACTGCTTTACCAAGTCAGCTAAAATTACTGTCTTCATCCTTTACCTTCTGTAAATAGACTTGCTGCCAATCAATGCCTTTGAAGAAAGGATGCTCCTTTACTTCTTGTGCGCTGCAAAACAGAAGTGACTGAAGTCAACAAATGAAGAGGCTCTTCAAGTGTATTCAAGGAATACAAAGCCTTCAAAGGTCACATTTCTATCACTTGAGAACATCAGGAAAACGCTCTTTCTTGTAAGAAAAACATAAGAATTCCTCAGTAAACAACAGGAGAGAGGATTTTCACGTGGAAACACTTGGAACAGTGCTCTAGGGCAGGCAGGTAAGAATTCCTGATGGCACACCATCATTTCCAACAGCAAACCATGTTCCTCTGTTGTCAGATCCCAACACTGCTCTGTGTCACATCCCCAGGACCAATCCTTTGGCAGATCCCAATCACTGCATGTAAATAATCAGATTACTCCACACCATTTCACATTATATAAATGTAATGGGAAAATAATCAACTACTCTTATTATGCCTCAGGGAAAAGCAATCTCAGGTCATCATCAAAGAGGGCTCCAGACAAAAACCCTCTGAATCTCCCACTGGAAACTGAGCCAGCCCCAGGCTCAGGTGTGACCTGTTATCACACATCCCAATGGTTTCTCAACAGTTGTTTACTCCTCTCCTTTTCTCTCTCAGTCTCACACTGGCTTTTTAAGCAAGAGATAACAATTTCATGAACAGCTACAAGCAAGGTGAGCTTGGCAGGGGCAAGGAGTGTTTTGTAGTGAAGAAACAAAACAAAAGATCCTTTCCTTAGAATAATGAAGTGACACAGGCAGCAACAGCAATGCTCGCAGCTTTTTGCTTGGTGATTTTAGGATTGGGTTGCTTTTGTTTGGTTTTTTTTTTTTTTTGTATGTAATATGCTCCTATCATTACAGATACAATATAAGCAATAAATTTTCCCTATCAGTATGTCTGAGTCAAGTCATATGATTCCATGGCTAAACAGATCAGGCAAAACCAGAAAAACAACCGAGGGATGAGAAGTAGGAACACCACCCAATGCAAGCATGACTGCAGGGAACTCAAGGGAAGACTTTAAGGACAGAAATTGTCCAAAAAAACATGTCCAAACCGAAGGAAGCTGAAATGTAATTCCATGCAGCAGCGCTTTTTCATGTTCTCTTTCCAAAATTAAAATCCTCACAACAGGAAGCAGATTTTTACTTGAAATGAATTCACTCATTGACAGAGAAGTGGAAATTTTTCAAGGCAGAGGTCCAAGGAGAAGACAACACCTACCTTCTTCCTTGGCATCCAAGCCTCTTGCTCACATCCCGCTGCAGGAGCCCTTCCAGAAGGGACTTCAGCTCGGGAGAAAAGGAATCCGGGAGCTCCACATTCTGTGGAGAAAGGAAGTACAAAGAGATATTCCATGAGGGAAGAAGTGGTGTGTGCTGCTTCCTCGCCCCTGATGGTGTTTGGAAACAGCTCAAACACAGCTCTCTGGGAGAGCAAGGGGGTGCAGCTGCAGTTTTAGGGGAAATGGGAGCTCAGGGAACACGGGGATGTCACTGAGGCCAGGCCTTACCACGGTGAGCGTCATCCGGTCGATCTCGTGCTTATCTTTGGTTTTGTGCTGCCTGAAAGGGCTGTGTCTGTGGAAAGAAAAGAAAAATATAAAAAAGAATGCTAATAAATGTAAAGCATATCAGGGTATTTCAGCTGTGGCAATGGCAGGAAAGAGTGGAGCATCCTGTTAGTCCCATCCTTCCCCCACATCAATCCTGGCCTGCAGAACAATCTGATCCACAGGAAGGTGAGTACAAAGTTGGGTAATTCTTAAACAGTGATCTGGCCTTAAAGATGTGGTTCAAATGCCTCACCAACTACATCTATCTCCCAAAAACCCGAAAAGTTTTCAGCTAACAAGAAAACCGTTTGCAGCCATCAGCCACAGGGATTTAAATCCAAGGATTTCTACAGGGAAGGTGAGCATGACCCACTGAACTCCCCATCAAGGAGATAAGAGATCACAGATCCCACAGCATCAGCCACTGGGAAGATGTCTGATGGTATCTTGTAAATTATCTGCTTCATCCCTTTCCTGCTTTATAATTCTGGCTTGAATTTCAATTTTCCTCTAAGCTATGGAAGACTGTGGCACATTAAGAGGTTTATCACACAGTCCTTCATGAAAGAAAGAAGCAGTACTGTAGTAAGAGATACTTTGATTACATTTAGGATATATTCCCTCCTTCTTTTCTTTAAAACCTTGAGGGGACGATGTTTTTCACAATCAAAATGTTACTCACTTATCAATTCCATTAATTAGCTATTCTAAAGCATTCTGGCTTACCACATGGCAGAGTGTACCAGCATGTTTCAACTGGAGACCTGCTATTCCCAAGTTATTTTCCTTTTATTCTCAAAAATGTTCTGATTGATGGATGCAATGGATGGACCAGGACTTCAATTTTTCTCTTTTTAGCGTGACAGGTAAATGGTTCCCACACAGCCTCATGTACTCTGACAAGGAGGCTTTGAGTAGATCAGGGAAGAAAATGATTCACTGGCGACTTATGGGCAGATTCTGTGCCAGACTAAATTTACCAAATACCAAGAAATGGCACCATGTGCCCAGCCCTTGTTTTGGGATGTGTTTAATTGGCTTCAGAACAGATGAGGAATGAGAGTTCACCGTGAATAATGCTCTGGCTTCTGGCTGAGCACTGATACCACCCCAAACATCTCTGCCAGGGAGAATCACAGCCCAAAGACTGGCAATTTAATTTTAATTTAAACACTACTTCTTTCTTTATTTGCACCCTTACATAGTCTGCTTTGTGCACAATTAATGTTAAATTGATACAGTTCTAGAGTTCAATTCCCAAGTCACACACTGACCTTCCTTTGTACAGGGTCTGGATGGAGATAAAAGCTAATTAATTATGTGTGAGGACACAGGATGACCTAATGATCAATCTTTACAGAGAAGCACTGTGAAAAGCCTCAGATTTCTTCTGGTTTGCTACTAACAAGTGAGGATGCCATTTTCAACAAGCACTTGCCCATCAGTGCTTGTTGACTGCTCAGGTAAATCCCACTGCACTAATGAGAAGGTAATTGCTGACAAAGCTGTAATTATCATGTACCTTTGGACACTGATAAGGGAACAGCCCAGATTCAGCAAATGGAAGGACCCACACTTTGTGCCTGGCCCAAACCCTGCAGGAGGGAAGGCTGAGCAGCAAAAAGGGACCAGTGCAGCCAAGAGCTTCTCCACAACACCAGGGCTCAGCCTAACACGAAGCCCACAATTTAACAGGGCTGCTTAGAGCTCTCCAAGGAGCAAGAACACAGCATTTAAAACACTAACAGCTGCCAAGAGAGCTGTCAGTAGCAGTTCAAGAGCAGAGAGAGGACCTGCCTTCCTCATGTCCCACACCTGTAGCTACTACAGGCCCAGGGCTTGGGTTTGGTTTGGTTTGGAAGAAAAAGCCTGGTTTTGTCTCACGTGGGGACACAGGTCAGCACTGAGGGATCACTTCAGACAGCCTGTGACACACCATGTCCTGCTATTCCAAGGGACACCCACAGAGGCCCCCAGGCTCCCAAAGGCAAGGCAGGAGCCCCACTCACCCCCTCAGCAGCTTGAAGAGCATGCAGCCCAGGGAGAACCAGTCAGCACTGCTGTCATAGGCTGTGCCCTTCTGCAGCACCTCGGGGGCCATGTACCCGTGGGTTCCTCTGCAGAGCACAACAGCACAAAACACTCATTACCTCCAACGTCATCAGTGGGAAAAAAAAATCATTAAAAATCACTATTCTCTCAATGAGACAGCTCAGTTTGGAAAGAATTCATTTTAATCATTTTATTTTGCTTCCAAGGGGTTTCATGTGCCACCTGTGTGAGCACAGGACACTCCTGAACTCACCCCTGGGCACCACTAGAAGCAGCCACCAGGTATTGCTTTTACCCTTGACATACTGAAAACACATGGACTTTTTTCAAGAAGCTACTGAATTGCAAATCTCTTAAGGTGTGACAGGCTGGAGTTCCCCTTTTTGCATAAATTCCAAGACTAAATCAGGGCAATTGAGGACCTAAGAATAAAACGTGCCAGGTAAGATGTGAATCCACATACAACTCCAGGAATTCAGATCCTAGTTAAATCTTGATACATAATTTGTCTCCAGTTCCATGAAGATCCAGAAAGAGAAAGAGACAATAAATCCAGGATTTTAGTCAGTTTGGGAAAATTTAATTACCAGGTTGGGACAATTAAAGCAATCTGGTACTTTAACTCAGTCAGGTTCTTCTCTGAGCAGTGAATCATCCCGAAATAATGTGTCATCTCCCAGCCATGCCTACACATCAGCTGCTACAACTGTGCAGGAAAACAGGGAGAGGAGCCCAAAAAACCTCATTAGAGCCTCCAGCTCAGCAAGCCTGGGCCACACAAGTGTCATTCCTCCCCTTCAGGCAAAGTTGAGTTATAAAGACAAATTCAGGATCTACTTAGCACTACCTGTGTGTGCAGCAAAGCTCCCAGACATCATACTTACACACTGGCATGTGGCTTCTTTTTGGAAAAGTCACAAGCCAGCCCAAGGTCTGATATCCTCACGTGCCCATGTTCATCCAGCAGGATATTTGCAGGCTGGAAAACAACACAGAGAGGTGAGTGCTTGGTATTCCCCAGCTGACAACTGCAAACTCACACAGCACAGCAACTCAAACATCAATACTCCCTGGTAATTGGTAATTGCCTTCTTTTATTTAACATCAATATACCAGGCACTTTCCAGATAAAAATCTATGTTCTCACAGAGCACTACCATCAACTCCACAGGTTATGAAATACTGAATAACAGAAGAGAACAACCAAGGCAAGGTTTGAAACACAAAGCAGGTAATAAATGAATAATCCCTTCTGGCCTCAAGTTGCTTTTGGTTTCTTCACAGCAGGGTCTGTGTGTGGCTCTTACACCTTTTATTCTCAGTCTCTGGGCAGACTTTCACCCCCTTGCACTCTCACTTGGTCCAGGGACTCTTCTCTGGGACCTGTCCTCGATTTCCCAACTGTCAGTGAAACCCCCCAGCATTTTGCTTGCTGTTGTCCCCCATCACACACACAAAGGCCTCTTTCAGGGCTCCCAGAAATCCAGTATATCCTCTAAGTTATTCTTATCAGGGAGATAAGTAACACTGCACAGGATTTGCTGTGACCCCCAGGAAGCTTCTCCCAGGCTGGTTAAACTGGATAATGGCACAGATTAGAACGACTTTGAAAAATCTGGCAGATAAAGAAATAATCCTGCCAAGGAAAGGTTTCAGGAAAGGTAATCCATGGAAGTTATCTGAGGGCCTGTGGGGATGCAGGCACCCAGCAACCATTACCTTCAGGTCTCTGTACACCACGAAGCGATTGTGCATGTGCTCTAACCCCAGGATGATTTCAGTAGCATAAAACCTCATCTCTTTTTCAGAAAACACTCCGTGCTGGGAGAGGTGGTAGTGCAAATCTCCTCCTGAAATGAGAATTGAGATGTAATTAAGTGAACAGTAAAATCTTACCCTGCAGGCAGGCAGGGTGACACCGTGGGGGAACAGCACAGCTTTTGTAGGTTCTTATCACCTGTGGAGCACACAGCCCCACCTTCTGCAAACCTGTGTGGTGACAAAAGAGCTGAGAAAGTTCATACAGAGATTTGATCAGACTGAAACTCCGTTTTAAAATGCATTTATTTTATAAACATTTGCATTCAGTGACTAATCCAGCAGAGGATTTCCACACAAGCAAAGGCTGAACCACACATTGGTTTGTGGAGAGCTGAGTAAATCAGCTCACAGAGCAGCCCAGGCTTGAGGGACCAACCATCTCAGCAATCCTCCTGCCAAAATTTCTGTAGCATCATCATCATCATCATCTGAACAAGTCTTGCTTACCATTCATGAGGTCCAGAATGAAGCAGAGCTTGTCAGGGGTGTGGAAGGCATAGGTCATACAGACTATAAAAGGGCAGTCCTGCAAGGCAAGAGCAAAGAGGTTCACCTCGGGCAAAAAGCAAAAGGTGACTTAGGAAGGCTAAAAATACATCTGGTATTCTTCCTGTGCTATTTGCCAGTATTCCCCAGTTCTCTCCTCACTGCTGAAGTGCAGCTACACTTGGTGACTGCTGTCCCCCTGTGAGGGCCCTGCCCAGGTGACAGTGAAGGTGTTTGGCCCCCCAGCAGATTTTCCAACAGAGGATTGAAGGAATGTGAACACAGCAGGCAGGAGTTGGGATTCTGGAGCATTACAATGTTCAGGAAGCAGCTACAGCAATGTCCAGACTGTGCAAAACCCACACCAGGACTGTGGGAGCAGGTTCAGGAGGTCAGAGCAGAGCAGCCAGGGCAGGGATGGGTTACACCCCACCTCCCGATGCACCTGAACCTCAATTCACCCCATGTTTAAGACAAGCAGCCATACAAAATTCCACTGGAAAAACATATCTTTGTTCCCAAGGTCTGCTCATGTGCTGGTACCTCCATAACACACATTAAAAACTCCACGGCAGCAGCTGGCACATGTGCCTCTGCACTGGGCCAGTGCTGGATGCAGGTGGCTAATTCATAATTATGGAATTGCTGAGGCTGGAGAAGCCCTCTGAGATCACTGAGTCCATCCCCCAGCACTGCCAAGGCCACCACTGACCCATGTCCCCAAGTGCCACATCCACACATCTGTTAAATCCTTGACTCCACTACTGCCCTGGGCAGCTGTGCCAGGGCTGGAGAACCCTTTCCATGAAAAATGGAGCTGCTGTGATCCTGCTGGCCACACTACTGGCTGGGAGGCTCTTGGCTAGTGACCAGGGGTTGGCTGTTACCTCATCAACTTCTCCTCCAAAGCCTTATGGGATGGAACCACGGAATGCTTTGGGTTGGAAGGGACCTCAAAGCTCATCTCGATCCAACGCCCTGCCACGGGCAGGGACACCTTGGTGGGAGGCTGTGGTACAAAACCAGGGCTGTTTGGTGAGCCTGCAGTGATCCCAGTGGGATGGCAGTGCTGCAGGCCAGGCTGGGCTGCCCCGCTGCCCATCCGATCCCGAAGCGCCGAGGCCGGCAGGAGACGGTCCCAGAGGAGCCCAGGACACCCCGCAGGAAGCAGAGCGTGGCCTCACGTGACTCCAGCACCGTGCCTGGTGCTGCAGGATGGACAAGGGAAAGCTCTGGGAATCTCTGACAGGAACTCTCTCCCTTCCCAGTTTAGAAACAGCAAAACACGGCGGCCTTGGGCAGCGCGGGGCCGGCTCCGGAGAGAGGAAAGGGAGGGACGGGGACACTTCAGAGCCCCTTCATCCTCCCACGGGGTGGAAATATGAAGGCTTCTGACCTGACTGTCACCCCAGGGATCCCCACAGTGCCTGGGTACATCCTGCCCTGCTCCAACCCAACTGCACTTCGTGTTTTGCTCACCCCAAACGCTCCCTGCAGAGGGGAGGGATGGGTGTCAAACACCCGCACGACACGCAGGAAAAAAAGCCAAATTCCTAAATGGCCCTAAAAAATAAGGAGCCTGATGTGGTGTCTAACACAAAATACCACCTCTGGTTATGAACTCTGGGTTGGGGACTATTGTAGCTGCCACTTAACTTCACAACAGCAGCTTCAGCAGAATTATTAACTTAATTTCCTGCATCGACTGGGTAATTCAGAAGTGTCCCCAAGCAGGGCTCTTAAAATTTCAGAGCAATCTAATTACCTAGAAGGATTTAGTGGTAGAATTTAAACACCACACATAGACAAATCAAAAGGTTTTTCTACACCAGAACGTAGCTTGCTTATATTTTCATGGATTTTAAAAATAAAAGTTATCTGGAAGTGTAGATGTGATGCATAACCCATTTTTTGCAAGCATTCCTAATTTCATCACAACCCTCTCCCTGCTTAACAGACAGAAAAACTGTACTGCAGTATTTTCCTAAAAAAAAAAAACAAAAACAAAAACAAAAAACCCACAGAAAAAGAGTATTCTACAGCATAAAAATAATAAAAAAACCCCACTCCTCAGTTATTTTTTAAAGGACACATAAAGCAATAAAACCCATTTCCCAGGAGAGCAATTCTTCATTGCAGTCAAGTTTCTGCTCTGATGAAAACAAGCAACGTTATGACATTAATGTGTGAATTAAGACCAGTTTGGAAAGAGATCCTTACATCCAAACAATCCTGGATTGAGTCCAGAGAACTGCTGAAGTCAAATTTGTGGCAATAAATCATGTGCAAGGAGAAAAAACATTAGAGCAACCATAAAAAAAAAAAAATAGTAGAACTGTGATATTTTAAAGACTAGCACATTAAAAAGTGCTCTAGGAGGAAATCTTTGGTTTTGACTCTTCACTGAAAGCCAAGCACTGGGCTTTGAGGCACAAAGTGACAGCAATCAGGGGACAAAGGTGTCCAGAGCACAGAGCAGCTGGGGCCCATTTTAACTGGAGGGCAGCTCTGTCCTGACATTTCACTCAAAGATGTGTCAGTCACAGATTGAAACACGTGAAAACCAACCAAATTCCTGTTCTGCTCCAAAAAAAAACCAGATTATTGATCTCAGAGGGTTACTGCTTCCCCCCTCATGGTGGGTTGGACTCCTGGGGGTCGCAGGCAGGGCTCTCCAAGTGAGGATATTTGTGATTCTGTGATTGTATTTTTCATCCCTTGGAGGAAATCTTGAATTCAGCCATCAGTAACATCATCTGAAGGAGATCTGGGTAAGGTGGCTGAACTGCTGAGGTTTTTTAGGAAGTAAAAACTGGGAGCCACAGCCCTGCACGGCCCCTGGTCTTGCAACAGACAGATGGAATGATCCCCTCCTACCCTCAGAAAAGGATTAATGGAATAACCACTTCCTTCCAGAAGCACTTTGGCACTGGCTGGTTTCATAGGGTCCATCACCACCTTGGTGATCTCCATGTCCCAGTTTTTAAACAGAAATCAGGCAAATATTGGCTACTACATAAATTAAATCATATTTTTCTTTTAACATAAAGTAAAATCTTTTCCCTGCTCTGCGACCTCACGAGGATTTCACAATGCCTTCCCAGCCTGAAGGTCTCTGTGGGAGGGGAAGATGGGGCCTGTGTCTTGCAGAAAAGGAAACCCAAAGCTCAGTGACAGTTTGTCCCCGTTACACCACAGTGACACAGCAAAGACACCAGCGGAGGCTGAGCCCTGCAGAGCCCAGTTTGGTGCCACCAGGCCCATCCAAGAGGCTCCAGATGCTCTGCTGTACTCCTGAAGCCACTGGAAACGTGGCCATGGGAAGCTGCTCTCACCACGCAGCCACGACCGACTCCAGCATGGGAGCTCCCTGCTCCAGGAGCGCTGGGGAACGCCAGAGCCTGAGGTGGATTAACAGAACTGATTACACAAGCAGCTGTGTCATCTGCACAGTTGTTATTGTGCACTTTGCAGAGACATCTGGATTCCCAGTTAAATGACTAATTGTGCTGTGATGAACTTCCCAGGTCCGTTCTGCTCCCGGGAGCACAGAACTGTCCCCGGGCACAGCATGTGCCACTGCCACTGCCACTGCAGCCTCCCAGCTTCTATTCAGGGATTGAAGGAATTCTCTTACTCCACCACCTCCAAACCCATCTCATCCTGCATATTCCAAGTGCTCCAGCCTCTCCTGCCCAGGTGTATCTGACCTGAATGAGCAGCACTTTGTAGAAACCCTCTCTTCAAAGTCCTTCAGATTTCTGAGAATCTGAGAGAAATGTCACTCTAATGAGCTGATAATCCTTAACAAAAGAAACAAATGGTTCCTCCTGCTTCTCCCTCTGCTCAAAGCCTCATTGAGTGCTGGCCACTGAGAAAACTGCCTCCACCAGCAGCTCCTGAACCATTTTCTCTTTGAATCTCTGGACATGCAAATTCACATTCAGTGCTAGAGCCACAGAATCACAAATTAATGGAACAACTATTACTCATTTTCCTCGATTTCTTGTCTAGTCTCACTACAGACCTACTCCCCACTGGTTTTCAGGAATTCTGATACACATGGACAAACCATAACTTATCTCTGGTGAATGCAGGTAACCGGATTAAAAAGTCTGAAGGGATAAATCACAGATCCCAGAATGGTTTGGCTTCGAAGGGACCTTCAAGTTCATCCAGTTCCATCCCTTGCCATGGGCACAGACACCTTCCATCATCCCAGACTGCTCCAAGCCCTGTCCAACCTGGCTTTGGACACTTCCAGGGATGGGGCAGCCACAGCTTTTCTGGGAATCTGTGCCAGGGCCCCCCCTCCATCTTCACTGGGAAGAATTCCTTCCTAATATCCCATCTAACCCTGCCCTCTGGCAGTGAGAAACCAATCCCCCTTGTCCCAAGTTCTCCTCCAGCTCTCCTGGAACCCCTTTAGGCACTGGAAGGGGCTCTAAGCTCTCCCTGGAGCCTTGGCTTAGTGCTGGGGGAGAAAACCCTTGAGGATCTTCAAGGTTTTCCCACAGAAAAGATCCTCTGATGTCTGGGGACACAGCCCAGGCGCCTCAGGACGAAGCCCAGCGTCTGCCCTGTGCCACTGCAGGGAATTCTGCTCTTTGCACAGCTCTTGAACAAGCCTGGAACAAAACCACACGCGACTCCTGCTCGGCCCTGCCGCGTGTGCTGGAACGGGGGCTGTGCTCCCACTCTGGCTGTTTAATTCATGCACCACAAGGTGAGGCAAGTGAACCTCCCTGCCGGCGTCACCCGTAGCCATGGCAACCGTGGTGTCACTGCAATCAGGGCACAGCCACCTCCAATCCTGCCTGGAATTTCTCTGAGCCCAAGACACCTCAGCCACCAGCCAGCGGCCCCAGGGCTGGGGAGCCAACACCAGGCAGGTGCTGGCTTTCTGCACACACCTGTGATGGTTTCAACTTTAATTAATCTAGTTTTAATCCAATTTATAAATAGACTAGATGGGCAGGCTGGCTTGGTACACCTTGACTCAGCTGAATACATAAAAAACAAAAAGGGAAAAATTGGATATTGAAAAGTAACAGGAAAGGGAGGATGAACTGGAGTTTTGTCTGCAGGAGGATTTTAGATTCCACTATCTAACAAAAAAAAAAAATCTTTTTCACAAGATAGAATCGTGTTTTGGAAAAGTTTCAAACAAAAATACTTAGAAAAGGATTATTTAAAAACTCAGGAAGGTGGGAGGATGAATTACCTCAGAAATGGACACCCCCTCAAGCCTCTGCAGCAAAGATGCTCATTCTGTAGGACCCAAACTGATCAAGCAAGTTTGGTTTTCCCTTCTCATTTCAGACACATTGCAAAATCAGGGGGAGGCTCCAGTGGAGGTTAATTTTTGTAGGTCACACAATGGAATTGATGGAATATGCATTATATGTAACAGCTTTTACATTATATGGAAGGAAGAAAGAAAGAAAAAATAACACAGTGATACTTACTCCTGTACTGACAAGAGACAGCATAATTCTTTCATTTAAGGCTAATGTTTCTCCTTGCTTCATCTTGATTCTCTTCTTATCTAAACATTTCATTGCATACCTGAAAAAAAAAAATAAAAACATTCAGAAAAATCTCCTCTATCAGGACTATTCACTGGCAGTCAGGCCATGGACATTTACAGGATCCTGTAAGCAAGCTCTTGAAAGACTTAAACCCAGGACTTAAAAACATCATTGCAGCCTAAACACAAAACCTCCAAAATCCCCCAGAATTGACACATTTCCAGCAGAAGCCTCCTGACAGAGAAATGTGCTTTAACAAATAATTCCATGTACAAACCATCATAGTGAGACAGGAATTACACAACATATATTCATTTTCTCATACCTACAAGCAAGGATCTGCCATAGGAATTAAATAAAAGAAACTCTGTTATGGTTCCATTTAATTCCAACACTTTCAGCTCTACCAGGAAAGCAATATCTAGAACACATGCTGAGTTTTATGTATTTTTTTTTCCCTTAATTTTCTTTCTACTCAGAAAAAAAGTCAAATACACACAAGAAAGCTTTTTTAGTCTTCTACCATCTGTGCTATACAAATTAATAAAATTTTGCTCACAAAGGATGTTACCCTAACAACCACCAACCACAGGAGGATATGATACAGGCTGGGTATTTTTCCAAGACGTTGGGTGAGTTCATTAACAGACATCAGTGAGAAGGACAGGTGTGTTCCTCCACAGAAGACTCCTAGACATGGGCACCCGTGGATTTTTAGGAAAACACCAAATGACAGCAGTGCTTCCATGCCCATCCCCATCCAGCCCTGGGGCCTCACCTTGGCTCCAGCTCCCAAAAACAGCCACGTCATTCCTGACAGCAATGTGTTGGGAGCGGGGGAGTGAGGGTGAATTTTAAGTTTCCACACCGGGAATATATTCATGTGTTCTTGCTGAGGAGTCTGTGAAAGGTGAGTAAAAATAATCCCTGACCCTGCCCTGCTCTGTCCTGACTAGAGAGAGGGACTGGGGCTCTTCAAGGCTGATGGAAATCACAGAATGCTTTGGGTGGGAAGGGGTCTTAAATTCATGGGCAGGGACACCTTCCACTACCCCAGGCTGCTGCAACCTGGCCTTGCACACTTCCAGGGATGGGGCAGTCACAGCTTTTCTGGGAACCTGTCCCAAATCAAGTCTGTCACTGTCCTGCTGTCCCTCTCCCCGGAATGCTGCATCCTGTTTCATCTGTTTTCCTGTTTCTGGCCCCTCTCTAGAGGTCCTTGCAGGGGTGGTTGGCAGAAGCCTCAGGGGTGTGGGTGCTCAGGGAACACTGCTGGTGTTACCTGGGAGGGAGGGGAGGCTTCCCATGCTCCTTGCAGGCTCTAAGTGCAGCAGAGGCAAATATCCAGAGGGGATGGGGTCTGGGATCCACAGGTTTGGATCAAGAAAGAACTAAACCAAACCTCTACCCAGAAGCTGAACCTCATCTTAAGTTTTGCTTCAAATTTGAAAAAGAAGGTTGGTTTTCCCATGTTTTGCTTCCCTTTGCTCTATTTATATCTGATAAAACCTGTCCTTTGCTTCACTTTTCCTGTCCTTCTCACTTCCCAAGGGTTTATCCACCTCCTGCCAGAGCCCTGCTCAGACATGGGGATGGCTGGGACTCTGAGAACTGCCTGCTGAGCCTGCCTCAAGCTAAATAAAATGTTTATTTTTGTACATGGACAAATGAATGAATTGTACATGGACAAAAAGTACCAAAGCAAGAATAAAGCCAGCGTTGTTAGTAAGAGTATTAATATAAATACTTATAGTCACTGCAGAAATACTGAATATAATAATAGCAACATTAAGATGTCTTCCACTTGTTAAGAGTCAGAAGTTTATTATTAACAAGGATGCCAGGCACACACAAGTGCCAGAGGAGCCAGCTGGAACCAGACACAGGGCACCTCACACATGCCCTGCTCACTTGGAAGGGAAATGTTTAAGGATGGGCTGTGGACTAAAATTGTTAGGAGGAAAGCAAGATGAAAGGGTGGGGAGTAAATAAAGAAATGGACTGATATTGAGAACAACTGGTTAAATCCATGCCCAGGTGTTCAGATCAGAACACAATGGGACAACGATGCCTAGAAATAAAACTCTGATGATAGAGGTGTGTGAATGCTAAGATCATAAAAAGAATAAAAACCACCCAAGGCTGACCCTGGAGCTCCCAAAGAGAGCTCTGGGAAACTCAAATCCAACGGTGGGATATGCCCTTCCAAATGGCAGCAGGGATCACTGCTTTCACCACACATGAGGCAGGCTCTGATGAAATTCCCCAAACTGGGAACAGCACGCTGGGAATGGGCTCTGGCACAGCCCTGACTGCCCAGATTTTGGGACAGGTTCCTGCAGCACCCCCAGCTCCACCTGGAGCAGGTGACACCTGAGCAGCCACCACGGGTTCCACAGGAACATCCCTCTGCCCTGGCAGCCTCTGACCCCGGGAACTGCTGGAGCACACACCTGATTTTAACAGATGTGCATTTTCCACTGGTTTTGACAGGACATTTCCTCGTGCCCAGGAGCTGTGTGAGACTGAGCCACCCTGCAGGGCATGGAACAGGATCCAAGAGCAAACTGAGGCTGCAGTGAGCCAGGAATCAGAACCTCTGGGGATAAAACTTCATCACAAAGAACTTTACAGCGACGTGACGCTGCTCTGGAGTGATTTCCTAAGAAATGACTGAAAGGATTTCCTCACTAGTCCAGAGTTTACAATCCCCTCTGCTATAGTGTGTGATACTCACATTTTTCCAGTGTCTGCTTTTCTGCAGCCGTACACTTCACCAAATCCCCCTCTTCCTATTATTCTATGTACACTAAAATCATTCATGGTCAGCTGCAAATGGAAACAGAAACAACAAAACAAAACCTTCATTTTTCCAGCATTAAAAAAACTTACTGTGAAAACATCTAAATGATCCATGAATGTGTTGAGATCCTCAACTGTAATTCAACAGCATTTATTGTGTTGGAAAAGGAGCCCCTTATTGTTGATATTTCCATGTACTTGGAAGCACTACAGCGTGAAGTAGCAACAAGGGGAATGAGGCTGTTGTTCCCAAAAAACTGCCAGTCTCATTCAGGGCTATTTTTGCAGCCCAAGTTGTCACAAAGATGTGCAGAGGGACAAAAGCAGAGGCCAAGGGAAGGGGCTCAGAGGGTGCTGGGATCACGTCAGGGAGAGGGAGATGGACAGGGATTTGGGCTGATAAACAGCAGCAATTCTGGCAGTTCAGCTCTTTCAGTCATTAAAAAATCAAAATTCCATTAACTGAGGAAGGCAGAGGGGACGTCCAGACAGGAATCATCAGGGCTGTGCCTAAGAATAGCAGAGCAGTGACATCCACCACCCTCCTTAATGAGGCCTTTGCAGAGCAGGATTCAAAACTGAACATTCTCTTTCCTGTATCAGCCTCTGACAAGATAAATACACTTGTAAGTACTTACATGAATATTTAGCTCTACATTTTTCCATTGACAAAACCTAGTAAACTTGTCACTGCAAAAGAAAAAAAAAAAAAAGTTTAAAAGTTGTCTGAGACTATTGTGTAGAGTATTACAGGAAATGTCAAGACTCTGATATTTAAAATCTAGTCTGAGCTAGGGCGTGGGGTGGTATTTAATAAATGACAGCCTTCCTTTCACCAACTGTAATCTTACCCCCACCAAGAAAAACAATTCCTAGGCAGAGCACACTGCATGTTCTACATCCTTGGGAGAGAAAAAGAACAGATAACCTCATCCCTGGAAGTGCTCAGTGTGTCCCCACATCTCTCTTGCACGATTTTCAATCATTCAAAGATGGTTTTCAATTTTTAAACAACTATGTTTGGAATTCACAAACATTTAAATTACATCAAGAGAAAGATAATTATAAGAAAACACAGGCAGCTCGATTTATGTTAATGAACCTCCATTTACTCTAAGGAACATTTTAAACTCATTTTAACTTAAAATAGGGAATACATCAGCAATACCACAGGCTTTGGGAAAAAAAATAATAAAAGAGTTGCTTATTCCTACATGAATAATTAAGTATTTATTTTCAAAGTAAGAAATAACAGCTTTATGGAGGCATTTTTATAATTATCACAGAATGGCACCAAACCAGTTTAGAAATTGGATTTGGGTGTTCCTGGGTGGCAGCTGAGAATTCCAGAGCAGGACACAGGAGCAGGAAAGGGCAGCTCTGCTCAGCCAGACTTGTGCCTTCAATTCTTTATTACCCTTTCATTTTGAGGGGCTCAGCCCCAAACCACCAGGACTGGGTCTCCCAGTCCCACACCAGGGATGGGCACTCATAGAATATCCCCAAAACCCCAATTCTACCTTTTCACAGCCCAAACTCCAGCCTCTCCCTGTTCTGACTGAGAAATCCCTCAGCTTTCCAGCCCACACATCCTGACACTGATCAGGATATCCCACAAAGCTGGGTATGATGTACAAAGCTTGCTGATAAACTCCATTTGATCAATCATGCATTAATACACATTTTTAGCCTTATTTACAGCAGTACTGAAAGGACCTGGCTGCCCCACTACATTAGGCAGATAATTCAGGTAATATTCCATGTTCATACCTTTCCATAAATTTTTGAAATATTTTTCCTCGGAGACTATCACAAATTTCTTCTATATATGGCTAAAAAGGGTGAGGAAACACAATTAGTATCTAAGCAGACAATAAATGGCTTTTTTTCAATCCCATCCATTACACAAAACTCCTGTTGGGCCCACACAGCTCCTGAGTTGTCCTCAAGAAGCCTCAACAAAGCATTTTAGCTTTATTTGGCTTTTGGAATCTGAGCAGGTGCCCTGAAGTCAAAGACAAAATATTTTCATGAGCTAGAAAACCTTAATGGGTGTGAGGGCAAAAAGTTCTTCTTTCAAATGTATTTAAACATTTATTTCAACAATAAATTGTCACCCTGTGGAATCCAAACTTCCCAGAGCTGCTCCCTCATCTCTGTGGTGCTTCTCTCCTCTCTGTCCTTGCTGAGAGATCAGCACCTTGAAATCACAGGTGACTTTTTCCAGGGAAATCCCTCCCCAGGGTGTGTGATGGCCCAACCTCTACCCAGTTAATGCTGAGACACCACCCAGCACTGCAATCACCACTTTCCAGCTCATGGCAACAGCCAGAACAGCTCAGGAGCACAAGAGTCACCAGGCAGGGGCAACCTCCACATTTTTTCAGCATATAAAAATACATCAGATTTAGATAAAAGACACTTAAGCTTACAAACACCCCCATGATGGATAAGACAATTTCTCCATTGTTGCAGCTCAGTTCACCCTGACAGGATGAGCATCTTCCTGATGGAAAGTGATTTACTCTAAATCATTTAATGGCTTAAAATTACACAATTATAAAAACTCTTCTGTTCACACACCAAGGTATAGTTTGCTTTTCTAAATGTCCTTGAAAATATTATAGATAAGAACAGTAAATTGTAATTTTGACTTGGAAGAGCATTTCAATCCCACTTACAGCACAGAATATGTACCAGTCCCATTTATTCTGTCTCTTTAAACAACATCTAAAAAGTCACTTTCTGTCAGAGAAGCTGAATGTTCAGACTGTGAAAGCTCACCTGGAAAAGGCTGGCTGGCACTTGTTTCTTGGCTAAATGTGTTTGTACATGATCTACAGCTTGTTTTGAGAAAGGCTTTTGGAAAAGAAAAAGGAAGATTTCAAACAGTTGCAACTGTCAGGAGTTTCATTTCAGGTCAGAGCACTGTTGTTCTTCTCCCCACATGGAAACACCGACCCCAAGGGGAATCAGTAGGGCCTCCCACAGGTTTATTAGAGTGAATTCTGTGTGAAACGTGCAGAATGATCCAGTAACAGGATTATTCCAAAGCAGAAAGGCAGGAGAGGGGAAGATGAGGAGGAGGAAAGTATAAATCAAAGGGGGCGATGATCCTCCTTTAACAAATCCACGAAAATTCCCACTTACAGGCACAGCTCCAGAGCCAGAAGCAGACATGGACTTTTTACTAATAAAATAATGCATTTTGGGGGAAAAAAAAAATAAAAGCTTAACTCCTCCACCCAAAGCATGATACCATGAGGGTACAACACCCTGCAAATCCTTCTTTCAAATGAGAGCACGTGAAACTGTTAAGAACAGACCAATGGGCCCAACCTTCAGCTAGAGGAAATGTGTCTTTTGAGTGACTTTAGCCACATCTCTATGCACACACCATGCATTTATTTCATCCTTTTGGAAACAGACATTTAGTCTAAAGAAACATAAACCAGATAAATCTCCTGATACTCGCTCTGTTTGCCACTAAGTTTAATAAAAACTGCAGCACGCCACCAACCTTTCCACCTCAAAAAGAAAAAAAAAATAAATAATAAAAAAAAAGGCAACATTCTGAATTTGGCCAAACCCAGATCCTGGATTTCAAAGGGAAATCCAGAGCACCCAGTGGATGGAAGAGCAGCTATTCCTGCTGCCAGGCAGGGGGAAAAGGGCAGGATACCCACGTGGGAACAGGAGAGCAGCTCCTTCATGATGTAGGTGTCGTAGATCTGCCGGCTCCGCGACAGCCGCTCCTCCTCCGAGTCCAGCTTCTCGTACTCCTTGATCTGCAGCACAAAGGCAAGCACACACCACACATTTTCTACTGATTTCTCACTCATTGGGGTCAAACCAGGACTTTGGCTGAAGTTTTATTTTCTCGTTTTCTTTACTGATGAAAAATCACCTGCAACGGCACAGTTACAGCTGGGATTTCCCTTTAATATTGGAATTTTCCAGCCAGGGCACTGGTGGAGTCCCCATCCCTGCAGGGATTTAGCAGGATTTGGCACTTGGGGACATGCTCAGTGGTGGCCTTGGCAGTGCTGAGTGAACAGTGGGACTCGATGAGCTGAGAGAGCTCTTCCAACCCAAAAATTCCCTGATCACAGCACATCAGGTACAGATGTCCAAGAATATAAACACTAAACATAAATGTTTCTGTGGTTTTATATTTATATAAATATATAACATTTCAAAATAGTTCAGCTACACTGTGGATTTGAACCCTAAAGGTGGCTAAAAGACAGTTTTAAAAAATACATCAAGTTTCCTCAGGTGTGCTGTAGGAGATCAGCATGTTCCAGGTGAAACAACAGCAATCCCAGATAGATCATTTACAGAACAAAACCCAACAACCAGCTCCAGAACAAAAAGTTCACCAAGTCCAAGGGTCCTCTGGAGCATATTTAGGGAAAGAATTCTTCCAGGAGTGACAAAATGTAAAAATAAACCAGCAAGATCTTTAAGGGAAAGACTCAGCTCTGACTTCCTGGACCTTCCCAGCATCAGCCTGTGAACTCCTGGGATGCAGATACCTGGCAGTGAGCAGATCTGCTCTGTGCCACAGAATCCCAGGATTGCTTAGGTTGGGAAAAAAACCTCCAAGATCATCGAATCCAATTATCAAGAGACAAACTGGAACCAACCTACCTCTGGAGGTGGAACATTAATTAAACTCAGTATCTTTCTAGCTGTACTCCTCTTGTTTGCTGACGTGATAAGGCACCAGTCCCACCCCAATTTGCCATCTGTGCTGCTTCCCCCTTGATACCAATTTATAATTAAAATGACTCAAAACGTCTTTGCCCAAGAAACACTTTTAATTAATGCAATGACACAAAATAATTAGCAGTACAGGAGGAAGCCTGATGGATATCTGATTGTCTTATCTGAGCACAACCTCCTGTCCCTCAATATTTCGTTGTTAAAGGACCCAACTCCCTAGCCTGTGTTGAGGGGCCTCAGCAGAGCTGAGATCAAAAATATCTCCTCAAAAAGTGGGATCACAACGCATTTGTTTTCAAGTATTTAGAAGCACTTTTTCTCCTTTTTTTTCCCCCCTTTTTTTCCCCCTTTTTCTTTTTAATTCCTTTTCTTTTCCTTCTGAAACTGATCGGGATGAATCACTCATCCTGTTAAATGCCTGATCGTGACTCCAGCTGCAGTGATATGAAATCCCTGGAGTATGGAGCTCTTCTACATCAAGCCATTTTTAATGTAGCAATGTACTCAGATTATTCTACGTGTAATAAATGCAGCAAGTAAATCAAATATATAAAAAAAAAGGAAAAGCTCCTGGATCCGGTATGTCACAGAGGAAAATACAATGAATCTCTCTTTAAATATCTTTAATGGGATTTTTCCAGAAGTACATGACAAAGCACTGAAATTCTTTTGAGGCAACACTTTGCTAATAACCTAAAAATACAATTTTGAATTGTTTCAGAGATAAAGAGGCAGCCAAAAATATCTTGCTAAATAATCTGGTACAACAGGCCTTTTCGGACTACTTATGACAGTGATCTCTTCAGTGTATAAAGAGATGGAAATGATAGAAAAAGATTCTTTATCAACAGCAGGTATCTGATCTGAGCAGAGGAATGGAGTCTTGCTGAGGACTGATCTCCAAATTGATACCAGCCGTTTGTGCTGATGGCAGGAAGAAAGTTAAATTCTCAGCTCAAGAGTGAGGCAGCCAAGGCTATCCCAGCTCTAATTAACCCTGAGCATCAGGCATGGGCATGTCTGCCCCGAAATCACCCGGGAGAGGATTCACTGGGGGTTTATTCAGTGTCACAAATCTAACAGGGAGCGAATGAATGGAGCCAAGGAGCTCAGACAGTGCAGCAGCAGAAGCTGGGGAGGGCCAGGGCATTCCTTGGAATTATTGATCCTTTGGGACGTGCCCTGCACAGCTCCTGTCAGCTCTCTCACTGGCTATCTCCTGACAAGGGACACAGCTCATCCATCTGAAGCCACCTCTCGTGTCCCCTCTGCGGCCCTGCCACAGCGGCTCCCGAAACACCCGAGCAGCTCCCACCCCACAATCCCCTCCTGCCTGCCCTACAGGTGAAAGGCTGTTGGGGAAAGATCTGAAGGGTTTCAGTGTCACCTCAACACCAGCAACTTCGTCCCAGATCCTTTTCTAACAGTCCACACTGCTTCACATCATGGGCCCTCTCAGCATTCCCTGACAGAGCAGGAGCAGGACAGCCTCCCTCCCTGCACAGCCCCAAACCCCCATCACCAGCACTTACCTCTTCATAGAACTTCAGCTGAGGGACAGCTTCATCGATCTCATTCATGCAATAGTCTTTAAAGAGCAAAAATCCTGGAAAGAAAAACAGAAAAATCAGAAAAACTTGTCTCATCACGCTGGTGACTCGTAAAAAGGCTCATGAAATCTCCCGAGTTCCACCACACGCTGTATGAACCTGTGTGAGCATCCCCAACTGCCAAGGTTTAGGATTCTGATGCCCATCCAGCTCTTCATTTCCAGCACAAAAGGATCCCAAGCCTGCCTCACCTCCCTTAGGTGTATTAAGCCCATCACCACTTCCACCTGCTGAGGATTTTATGAGGCGTTTCCACAATGCACCAAAATATCCTGTTCCTCTTCACAGACCATATTTTCTTCCTATTTTTTTTTCCCCCAATAAAAACTAGACACTATTCATGTTTGGGTTTTTTTTGCAAGAGATTTACCTACATTTCACTGATGAAGCACAACCTCTTCTGCACTCCCATTTGAGAATTAGCGGTTCATGTTACCTCTAATGGGTTTTATTGCTCAATAAATTACATCAGGGTCTTTACAGTTCCTTTGCAAGTAATTTAGAGCATGACCCCAGTAAGCTGCAGATGAGAATCTTCCATTAGGAGCATTTTAATGCAGTCACAAGCCTCAACCCATGGAAGCACTGTCCCTCCCTGCCTCTGAGCTGGCACCTGCTACCCTGGAATTTCACACAGGAATCTGTGTCACAAATGTCCCCATCACTGCCAAACCCACCCAAAGTCCCCCATCTCCCCAGCCAGACCATGCACCTCCACCTCTCCTTGCCAGCCTGGCTTTTTGAGGACAAAAAGTGAAATTTTGGGAGCTGACTCAGATTCCTTATTTCCCACATGACGGAACCAGCAGCAGCACAGAGCAGAATCCTGCTGAATGGACTGAACTTTTCTGGGACAATGAACCAAAGAAGATTGGGTAATTAAGAGACTGAAGAGTGGCACAAACAGCGCTGAATGCAGTGAAAGAAAAATCCCTGGCCTGGTCCCAGCTCCTGGCTGGAGCCCAAAAAAACCCACAAACAACAAAAAAACACAACAATAAACCACAAAGACAACTGTGGGAGGAGTGTGAAAATATACCAACACACATTTCCAGCAAGGCCACGCCAAACATTCCAGCCCTGCTTAGTATTTTCCAAACTTTTTAAATTTAATTATGGCAGAGAAAGAAAGAGGTTCCCAAGCCCATGGCACAGGGAACAATCAGAGGCTTATGCAGCCACAGGACACGGGCTGCTCCTCCTCGAGGCCCCTTGGCACTGAGCTGCAAAAACCCAGATATACCCAAAATATACAGACTGAGAGCTGAGGCTGCTCAGCCTGGGCAACAGAAGGTTGTGTGGAGTCCTCACAGCACCTTCCAGGACCTGAAGGGGCTACAAGGAAGCCAGAGAGGGATTTTGCGTCAGCAGCTGGAGTGACAAGACATGGGGGAATGAATGGCTTGAGACTGAAAGGGAAATTTAGGTGAGATACATGGAAAAACAAAATTCCCTGTGAGGGTGGGGAGGCCCTGGCTCAGGTTGCCCAGAGAAGCTGTGGCTGTCCCACCCCTGGAAGTGTCCAAGGCCAGGTTGGACAAGGCTTGGAGCAACCTGGGACAGTAGAAGGTGTTCCTACCCATGGGACTGGATAATCTTTAAGGTCCCCTCCAACTCAAACCATTTCATGATTCTATGATTCAGAGAAATCCAATTTGAGCCTAATTCCCAGACTGGAATTGTTTCTGTTTTGCCCTCCCATTCTATCAACAGACCCTGCACTTCCCCTGCAGCACAAAGGAAATCTCCTCCTTTACTGCTGCTCTTGGATTGAGTGAAAAATGATCAGCCAGAAACTGCAGCTCTCACACAATGGCACAACGAAGTGACAGGTGCAGCACTGAGTAAGTGACAGGAGTTTGAAGAAGTTCAGGGGGAGCTGACGAGGAGCACAATAAGCACAGTTAACAGCACACAGAAAAATAAGCCCAGGAACAGAAAGCAGGAATTAATAAAATGATAGCGTTAAGTAACAGCTAAAAAGAACCAGCAATTATTTATGAAATAAAGATGCTGACAGCTTAAAGATTCCTTCAGCTATAACTATATAATTTCTGCAACAACCAGATCACTGGTTGTTAAGGGAAAGGAAAAATATTTTTTAAGAGCTTCTTCTGGTAACACCAAAGTGATGGATGATATCAATAATACACACACAGAGGCAGCACCCAGCTCCTCTGGGCTCCCAGCCTCCTCCTTCCCAGTCTCTGGACAATCATTTTCCCCTTCAGCTTTGTATGGACAATCCTAAAACAAATTTGCCAAGTGCCACGAATTGCACTGACTCTAATTACCGAGGCAAAATGTCTTTCAAGGAGGGATAAAGGCCACGTTTGAGGTTTGCAGTGCTCACCAGAGGCTCACGAACAGGTAGGGGATGGGGTGGTGAGGAAAGCAGATTCAGGTGAGGCAGCTCACCTGTAACCAGGTATCCCCAAAGCTCATCCCCAAGGTCCCTGTCACAAGCTTGGAGGGCACAAGGAGGGGAACTAAGCTAACCCATCTCTTCAAAACAGAAAAATGAATGTTTACTTCAGTATTTATTTCAAATAATTATGCTTTTCTAGCATGACCACAGGAATTTTGCATGAAATACTGACTCTAATCAACGGCATCCCTCCATCCCCTGGTTTTTGTTTCCAGAATTCTTCCCACAATCAAAGAACACAAGCGCTGCTGTGACCAGACACACACTCCAGACCCCTCATCATGTTTTTGGCCTCCACTGGACCCTCTCCAGGAGCTCCTTGTCTTTCATGAACAGTGGAGACCAGAACTGAACACCACAGCCCAGATGTGGCCTCGCTGGGGCCACTCACCAGGATTAAAGCCACCTCCTCATTTTCCACTTCCGTGGCATTTTCCTGCCCTGCTCCCAGTCTGTGGCTCTGCCAACGTCCCCCCAGGGCAGCAGCCACAGGGGCCAGCACTGGCCTCTGCCTCCTCCAGCAGTCTAAAGGTCACCTGCAGCCACAACACCACCTCTTCATCCCTGTCAATTAGCTAGGAGCACGGAACAATAAATAAAATAAAATAGAACAACAACGAGGAACTCTATCATAAAACACTTGGAGAAAACGACCTATCTAATTCTAACTGGAATTTTATGAGCATCCAATTCAAGTAACCTTTTAACAGGAGTAAATAAAAATGTTATCAAAGCAAACAGGAGTGACTAGGTGAGAGAGCAGAGCTAAAAATAGCCACGTTTAGCCCCAATACAAGTGTTCATAATGTCACTGATTAAAAGGAAGCTGCATCTATTTACAGCAGGCCTGAACGTGGTCCAAAACGCTGATGTAGCCTCTTTCTAGCAGGCAAAATAGCAAATTAGAGAACAAAAATATCAAGCTGTTTCCAAATCCTCCCGAAACGTGCTGTGTATAAATACAGAATCCTGACAAACAAAGCAGCAGTGACATCTGCACCAGACACGGGCTCCTGTCCCGGCGCTCCGGGCAGGAAAAGCTTTGGGAATGTGGCATGGTGCTCTGCAAAGTCTGCAACACAGGGTCTGTCCCTGCTTAGGGCACTTAAAGGTTTCCAATCTCAGTCATTCCAAGATGTCTCTGATGATCTTTCTTGCTTGGTGAACTGGGACAACAGCAAGAAACCAGAGGGACAGCTCACGTCCTGCTCTCTGCACCTCCCTGGCAGGGCGCTGTACCAAGGTGGGAGTCGGGCTCTGCTCCCAGGGAACACGGACAGGATGAGAGGAAACTGCATCAAACTGTGCCAGGGGAGGCTCAGGCTGGACACCAGGAAGAATTTCCTCATGGAAAGGGTGGTCAGGGCTTGGCAGGGGCTGCCCAGGGAGGTTTGGAGTGCCCATCCCTGGAAGTGTCCAAGGAATTCCTGGATGTGGCACTCAGTGCTCTGGGCTGGTGACAAGGTGGGGATCGGGCACAGGCTGGACTCGATGGTCTTGGAGGCATTTCCTGACCCAAATGATTTTGGGATTCTGGGGCATCTCCTCCCCAGAAATATCTCTTATGTAGAACTGCCACAGGACAGCAAAGCTCAGCCACCACACACTGTGACATTACAGCTGTGTTTAAATCCAGCTGTGGGTGTGTTTAACCTCCTGAAACAGCCCTCAGTGACCTTCAGATCCATCAGTACCAGGAACAGATCTGGGTCACAGACACCAACACTGGGACAAAGTCGACCATGAAACCAAAACCACACAAAAACTGTGATTCCCACCAGCCTGCAATTGCCACAGAACATCAGGCCAGGCTCTGACTCCTGTTCTGTGCAGTGCCCACACAGAGCTGCCACAGCACAGAGTAATTCAGGCCACCTAAGAGCTCCAGAACTGAGAGAACCACCAATTTCCCTCTCCAGGAACAAAGATTACCAGGGAAAACCGTGTAGGAATTATGCTCTGGCAAAGTTCAAAGCCACAAAAATCCTCCCAGCCCAGAAAGCACCACACATTCCACTACTTTTCTTTCCCTAATCTATTCCTTCCTAATTGAGCCGAATGTTCGTTCACTTTGCATTAAAAATAATACATTATAACAGACTGAAACATATTCCTGTGCATAGAAAGCAGGGGAAAAGAACAAACTGTATTTCATGAGGACGTGCATCCAATGGTGAGGAGCACAGAACAATTTCCCTAGAACAGAACCAAAATGAGCTCAAAATTAGGCTGTAAGTTGCCAGGTAGCTTGTTTAATGACGTCTACAAATCATTATATGAAAATAGGCTTTGGCTTAAAGGTTTTAAGTGTTGTCAAAGAAAAATTTCTTATTTCCAGGCATATTTTCCAATAGCTTTTCACCCAGGGAAATCATTGTCAAGCTTGATCAGCCCTCCTTCTAAACACCAGACTTGTGCAGGCCTGGAATTCCTGCAGGGAGAGGAGCAGGAGAGCTGAGCTGCTCCTCCAGCAGTGACACTGGGGACATAATGGAGGAGTATTCACAAATTCTGTGTCAAACCTCAAAAGCCTGAGCCTGACACAGGTAGAACAGCTCAAGCAGTGAATATACAGACTTACTGAGAGCACTCAATTATCCTTATTTAGGTTGCCAGAGAAGCTAGGGCTGCCCCTGGATCCCTGGAAGTGTCCAAGGCCAGGCTGGACAGGGCTTGGAGCAGCCTGGGATAGTGGAAGGTGGAACTGGAGGAGCTTTAAGGTCCCTTCCAACCCAAAGCACTCAGGGATTCTCTGCATATCCTCATGAAATAGTAGCTCTGAATACTGAATGTATGATAAATAATTTTTTAAAGTCGTGGAGAGAAAATAATGGGGAAAACATAGTTCTGAACCATATTTACTACATATCTTTCATATTCTGGTCTCCCTTAGCATGCAGATTCCAGCTGACGGAAGTCAAGCATCAAAGGCATTCAACATATCAAAGGTGAAAGAAAAAAGAGGGTTTTACACAAGAAAAAGCTCCTTTAAAAGATGGAGGAGTAAAAACACCAAACAGAAATATATAAAAAGATTCTAATTTTTAAAAGGACCACTGAACACAGAATCGAAGCATTTCATTTCAATCAGTTACTACAAAGAATGTGATTAAATTCCTTCACTAAAGCCCATCAAGGAATACACAGCACTTGAGGTTTTCTTTTTTCTTCATGTGTAAATAGAAGAAACTCCCACCCCTTTGCAACTGGTAATAGAAGGTACCAGCAAGCTACAAGCAAGCTAACAACCAGGAGAAGCTTAAAAATCTCATGGTGGTGGATTGAGTTTTGTTGTCTCTGTTCTTTCCCCACATCACAATTAAGGCCCTACCAAGGACGTGAAAGTTGTTATTTTCCTGACCAGTATTTTTCCATTATACAACATTTTAAAATTAATCACATAATACAAGACAATATCCCTTTATTACTGAGAAACACACTTTTCCTTCTGCCCTGCTCCAAGCTATGAACTTCACTGTTACCAATTACTGAACACACAAACTCCACTGGGAGCTGCAGCTCTGCTCCTCAGGAAGGGCCAAGATCCAGGTGTGGTTTTTAGTGGGAGCAAGGTGACAGGATCATTTGATGAAGACATGCAGTAAAACTCCCCAACAGCTCTCAAGCCTCTGGTGCCAGTATTTCCCCTCAGCAAGTTCTGCTCAGTATCTGAACCACTGTGAAGAGCCAAATTGTTCAGGCAGAGTGTCGAGGAACTGTTGTGCTGTGGTCAAAATCAAAACACAAAGCCAGCAGTATTCAGCTAGTAAATACACACAGCACTTAGGTAAAGAGCAGCAAAACCACTAAAACAACAGTGACAGAGCTCAGCTGATTGTCCTACAGGGATTTCTGAGCCTTCCTCTGGTTCATTCTGGCTCTCTGAGAAAGCTGCTGTGAGCTGGAGGCTCAGAAACAGACAGTTCTGCTGCTCTTCCACTTTTAATCACAGAAATAATGGGCAGAAGTATCTAGAAACATTAAGAAGCTGGTTTGCACTTTTTTGACCCCACCTATCCAACTTCCACGGACACAGGTGACAGCAGGGTGTCACACAGGCCATGGCTGGACAGGACACTGTCAGGGAAGGGGGTTTGCCAGGTGTATTGCCCACGTTATCTTTTATAGGACAGATGTTGTATGGACCAATAAAAGCTTCTGGAAATGGGGTAATTGATAGCCAGAGCTCTCCAGCTCCTCTGCTCTGCAACCCCTCTATCCCCTAAACGCACTGCTGAAAGTGAGAACACTTAATAGCTCCAGTAATTCAGATTCTACTGACTGGTGCTGGTTCTGAGCTGTTTTCCTGTTACTGCTGAGTGATCCCACTGCTGGGAACGAGCAGCACTGGCAGGCCCAGAGAATCTGCTTTATTAGCAATACACAGCTATGCAGGTTAAACTCATTAAAGCTGTTACTATGCCACCTTACAGACATGGCAAAGTAACATCTCCCTATTTCACAGTAGTGTTCAGAAGCTTAATTAGCCCGTGAACTGTTTCAAGCCACACTGATAAAATCTCCACGGGAGTGCAACTGTTTCGGATTGACTGAGCAATTGCTGGCTGGGAAGAGGTGGAAATGAGGATCCTGTGTGAACAGCAGTGGTGGCACAAGGAGAAGATTCCAAGGAGAAAGCCCAAGTGAGGACAAGCAGAGAGGAAACACCACCTTTGGGACGGAAGCACTTTGCACAGCATTAATCACAGAATATCCGGAACTGAAAGGGACCCAGAGGATCATCATCCAACTCTGGCCCTGCACAGAGACTCCAACAATCCCACCCTGTGCATCCATTGTCCAACCACCCCTGGAGCTCTGGCAGCCTCGGCAGGCTGTGCCCATTCCCTGGGGGAAGAACCTTTCCCTGATATCCAACCTAAACCCCCCTGACACAGTTTAAAGCCACAGCAAAGAGAGCTCAAGGAGAGGCTGGAGAGGGCTGGACCAACCACCCCAGGGCCCCTCTGATCCAAGAGGAATGAATTTTCCTACAGGCTTCCAGGGGCAAACCAAACACACCTCTGGCAGGTGCACAGCAGGGCAGGTGTTTGCGTTTGTGTGTGCTCTCTGGAAGCTTCCCTGGAAACACCCAAGGGAAATGGCATGCAAATAATTTCTAATTCCTCTCTCCATTCTAGAGTGATACTCCTTAACACTCTCTTCTTCTCTCCTATGACACTACTTCAGTTCAAAAATGCCAGTTTGCCTGGAATTCTTGATAATTTAACCCAAAAACCATATAATTGCACTGCTCTGCTGAGATAAAGACTTTCTCCCCATGTCTTATATCTTCCAAGAACTGCACTGCATATAAATGCTAATCTACCAGGATGTGTACATTATCCATCATGGTACGTTCCAGATGATGGGGTATATATTTTTCCTATTTTAAAACTCAGATTCAATCTGCAGCTCCCCTGGGAAATCACACAACTCAGCATCTTCAACCCCCCACAAAGGCAGGCAGGGGGATCAGGCTGCAGCCCAACAAAGAAATGCTCAATTATTTATCATCAAAAAAAAATCCAAAATGAATACATGCATTTTTATAGTGCCTTTGGATACTCTTTATCCCTGACACCAAGACAGACAACTCCAATGCACATAAAATCTACAGCAGGAGCTTCAGCAACACCCCTCGAAACGATCCTTGACATAATTCATGCCAAGTATCACTTTATTTTACCACAATATAAGAGGGTGTTGAAAGAAATGGGGCTTCCAGTAACACTGAAATTATGACATAACAAAGAGATCTTCAATCTAACACTCATTTGGTGAAAAACACTGCAAACAGAAAAACAGACCAACTTTTAGAAGGCTCAGAGCAGGGATTTTCTCTTTCACTGTCCCCCCCACCCCCGTTTGGTACAAGCAGAGAGTGGTGTGAGGAGCAGATCCCCTGTGAACTATCTCACATTAACGGTTTCTGTTTCAGTTTACAGCCACACAGTTTCCGATGTCTCCCTGTGGTTTGGCTTCTGTGCTGTTTTCAACTGATCACAGAACTGTGCAAGGACAGAAGGGCATCCACAGCCCCTGAGAACCTGCTGCAGCCTGCCCACAACCCATGGCCCAGGCTGATCTTGTACTGAAAATTAGAAATACCATGAGAAAGAAGATGATCTGTCTTCAAACAGCATTTTGAAATGCAATTTTTTTGGTTCGGAAGGCAACTTCCTAATTTCCGTGGTGACTACTTCTGTGTGGTGGCTGCCAGGTCAGAACCAGAACCTCAAAATAAAACCACTTTGAAGAAACAACCTGTGCCCCTGCTTTTACAGAAAACCCACCAAGTAACGATGTCCCTGATACTTGGCTGCACATTATTTACCATCAAGGTACTAGAACAGAGCAAAATTATCAGTGCCCATGATACAGCTCAGAAAAGTCCTCCCTGCTCACTTCACAGCCAAAAACTCAGGTGCTTTTCTTCACCCTCAACCAAGTTTTATAGCCTTCATTGTTATTTCCTCAGAGGACTATTTAATTAGTCCAGAATGCCAACAGCACATAGATCTTCTGCTTAAATTAAACAATAGCTTAAATAATGCTCTAGGGAGTCACTTTTCCCAGCCTGTTATTTTTAGGCAGCTCAGGGAGCGCGGTGCCAGCAGAAAGAGGAAGAGCAAGAATGTTTTTCTCAACAGATTTTAACTCCTGTCTAATGATTAGCACCAAAGCCCTGAAATAATGAAGCAGGAGTCCATAACTAGAGAAAGAAGCAACAGAAAGCACAATTCACTGCCCCCAAAAAAACTCGCTGCAGCTGTTCTCACCCTAGTTTTGGTTGGGTTTTTTTTTTAACAGAAAGTTGTCCCTGACCAAGCTGGAGGAAACAGCAGCCACCAGGGTCAGCTCGAGCGCATTTCCCTTGAACTGAGGAGGGCAGGCACAAAAGTCCCTGTGCAGAAAGAGCTACAAAACAGACCAAACCCTCTGGAAGCTCAGCTGAGGAGCTACAGAACAAATGTCATCCATGCTGAGCTGAATGAGGAGCAGGGAAGGGGCTGAGAGCCCCCACAGGCACCCATGGGTTGGAACCAGCCCTGATGCAGATGGCAAAATGCTTCCCTCCCTGCTGGGAAAACCTCCAGCTTGGAGCTGGTTGAGAAGGATATGGAAGACAGTGGAATGAATCACCTCAGAAAGATCATCCCTCACTCTGCGAAAGTGGATGGTAAATAAGGAAAAAAAAAAAAAGGTTTGTAACTTCTTACGTCAACTACAAGTTGTTTTAATTAGTTCTACTTCATGAAAATAAAACTGAGCCACCTTCGAGGGGGAAAAAAAATGCAAGTTACTTCCCAGGCAAGGTGAAAAACTTACACTGCAGCAAGACCAGCTGCTGAAACAGCTCAAATATGTCCTGTTCTCATCCTTCCCCCAGACCCAGACCCAACGGCTCTGCAGGAGATGAGAAACTGAGCAGGGTGTGAAGGAACTGCCCCGTCCCACCAGCTTCAGGAGATGAGAGCAGCCTGTTTGCCTGCACAAGGGTCTCAAGCAGCCACCAGAGGACCCAAGGCAGAACCTAAGCCAGGCTTGGAGCTGTAGGATGCTTTACCATCACATCCCAGGGTTTCTAACCCAACCTCATTCCCTGCCTCGCAGTGCAGTTTGTCTGAAAGCCCAGAGTCAGACGCGAGAGTCACCGAAGTGTAACTGGCAGCAAGTGTGCTCCAAAGCATTTAATAACCAAGATAATCCTGTTCTAAAGATCTATCATGATCTCATCAATTCCCTTGAAGGCCTTGGCTGCAGCAGCCCCTGATCTGCTCATTTCCCACCTGCCCTCTGAGGGCAGGGTCTCTCCAAGTGTCCCCATCCCACAGGGCAAGGGAACGTGACAAGGACTCCACGTGCAATTTTACTGCTGTTGTGAAGCAGAGTGGATTCCACGTGTAAATTATGGATATTGGGACACTAGAGTCATAGAATGGTTTGGGTGGGAAAGGACCTTAAAGCTCATCTCATTCCACCCCCTGCCATGGGCAGGGACACCTTCCACTAGCCCAGGCTGCTCCTAGCCCTGCCCAACCTGACTTTGAACACTTCCAAAACCTCTCAAAAACGTCTCTTTTTCTAAAGAAACTCATAATCTGGTGTTGTAGCAAACAGGATGTGGTAAAAGAAAACCAGCTAAGGTGGTTACGCACTCGGCTTTGAGACAGGCTGTACTTCCCCAAGAGGCTTCTGCTGTGGAGGAAGCAGCTTCTGAAGGAACAGCCGGCTGGGCTGGGCTGCCAGAGCACTCTTCTGGGTGCTTCTACGAGCTCCATGTCCTCTGACTCACCAGGACATTCTTAGAGAGCTGGAGATGGCTCTGGAGCATCACTCAGGGGGCAAACAGCCGTGCCAGCACCGAGGGATGAGAGCAGCCTATTTGCCTTCCTGAGGGAAGAGATGCAAATAGGGGACAGACTTGTTTATGCAAATCTGATGGAGCCTCCGGGCCATTTTCATTCCTGATGAGCTTCCTGCTCTTATCCCCATCCTAAAGGTTTTGGGTTCCAAGCCAGAGCTGTCCCTGCGACTCCCTGCAGTTGCACACCTGGCAGGAAGGGAATTCGGGCCAACCTTTGGCAGTGGGACCAGGAAAGCACTGACCCTAAAACGATTTTGGGGCTCACTAAGAATAAACACTTGCAGATGATGAGACCAGCACCATAATTAGACACATTCATAGGGAAACATCCACAGGAACGACTCCACACTGACATCAGAGCCCTTGTATCAGACAGCTGATCAAAGCCTGGGTTTCATTTGAAAGGATACTGAAAAACAGAAAAAAAAAAAAACAAACAACAAAAAACAACAGTGACCTGGAGCTGTGAGGAAGAATTTAGGTCTGTTA
>VXBQ01003067.1:104125-120169 GCA_013400175.1 Phainopepla nitens
ATGTAGAATGTTTAAAAAAAAAAAAAAAAAAAAAAAAAAAAAAGAAGCAAAAGAGTTCTCATCTAGAGCAGTTCCCGAGGAAAAACTGGGGAGCTCAGTGCAGTTTTATAGGCCGTGTATAAGGATAAAGCAGGGAGTGCTGGATGGTTCCTCAGCTGAGGAAAAAACAGGGATGATCCAGCAGAATTACTGGAGATCCAGGCTCATGGAGACTCCTCTGAGCAGGAGGAGTCTCCCGTGGGTCCCCCCACACCTGTGGTCTAGCCACATCCCCCCCAGACAAAGAGACAACCAGGAGAACAAAAAGATGATTAGAGTTTTAATTACTTCCCCATACTTCTTCTCACAGCCCTTAGCATAACTGCTTGCCTAAAACTGCAGGTACTTTACCACAAGCAATTATGCTAATGTCTGGAAACAGAGCTAATTGAGTGGCAAAGAACACGCTAGAAAAACGCAATCAAATTTAAATGAACAACCACAGTAAGGAAATACTGTATTTTCCAGCGTGATGCAAAGTCTGCTGTTAAAAACAGTCGTGCTTGCTTTAATCTTTTTTTTTTTTTAATTCCATTCTAAATCCTATTTCAGCTTCAGAATTAACTGAAACTCCTGCACAGCAGTCACAGAAGTACTCCTCATTTCCAGGTAATCCAGGGCGAGTCCTGCACTGACTGTACCCAGGGAGAGGGGGAGGAAACCTCTGTGCACAGAAACTAAAATGTTAATGAAATCGGGCTCTAAAATTCCAGGTTTAATGGCTACTACCAACATGGGGAGAAAAAAGAGAAAGAGCTAATCCTTCCAAGGTTCCAGTTACCTAACTGTAATTGCTGCAACTTATCAAAATAACTGCAACAGTCCTCACTGTAACAGGTAATGAAAAGTATTCAATTACATAAATAGAAATATCCATTACATAGAAGATGGTCTGTTTGACTTCTCTTTTTATAGAGAAAAAAAAAAAAAGGACTTCTTCATTTCACTGCCCCCAAAGAGACTCAGTTGAAGTCAGGCTGTGTTTGGTTGCTTAAAATTCCACTTATTTTGCAACTGCCAGGCTACAGCAAAATATTAATGATTCAGCACAGGCACTGGAGCTGGAGCACACACTGAGGTGTCAGTACAAGAAAACAAGGTATCTGTGCCTTTACATGGCAAAAGTTTTGGCCACAATAAAGAGTCATAGTTTTAAGCACAGACCACACTCCAATTGGTGAAACACACTGAAAAGCTCCCCAAGACTTCCAATGGCTCTGAGACCCATTAATGACACTCTGAGACACGGGAACATCCATTATTTTAATCTGGCAATACCTAAAACTGCCACTCCAGTGAGCTGCACGCTGCCAGGCAAGCAGGAAGCTTTTGGGGTATTACTGCTCCAGCCAGAAGGGAGGCCAGTGAAAACTCAACCAGCCCAAAGATGCCCCCACTGCACCACTTTTCCTGGGAAACCAAGCACACTTTGATCACTACAGTCTCATTTCAGACAGGAACAAACCCAGTGACCCCCTCAAGACTTCCCAGCCCATTCCCCGTTTTCCAAGACACGAGCAGCTGTGCTATCCCAGCCAACTCACTCCTCAAATCTGCTGGACAAAGATCCCAAGAGCCCCTCATGAAATCTACTCCCTGCTTTATTACCCACACTACCACCAAAATTTTAAATTTTATTTATATCCAGATTTTTTTTTTTTAATTGACACATCAAAGCTCTGGAAAATGGACTAACCTCATCATTTCTGCAACAGCTTTTCTGGTTTTGAATCATGTTCAACCTCACTTCTCCCTTCCAGGGCCCACATCACACCCTATTTCAATACTTCCCTGTAGGTCAGATTTAACAGACTGCTCACCAAGGTCTGCACTCATTCCCACTGCTCTTTCCTGGACTCTTCCCAGCAGATCCATGTATATTTTTTTAATCCACTGCCAGGATGGACACCACATTCTGCCAGAAGAGGATTATTTCACATGCCTCACTGGCTACAACACTGATTTTATATTTAGTCGTGTGATCCAGCTGAGCCAACACAGCCCAGGGCTGGCTGTCACAGCCAAGTCCCTGCCCTGAGGGTCCCCAGGCTGTGCTCTGGCACAGGTGGAGAGGATGGACACTGCTGCATTTCCCTGGGAGTGCTGCATTCTCCCCCTCCCCAGGTTTATGGAGGTTTTGTCCCTGTCCTCAGTGTGTCACAGCAGAACACAGAGGCTCTTCATGCAGCACTCAGTTAACTGAACACTGATCTCTGGTGTTCCCATTCCCAGCATCCTGAATTCTGATCAACTGCTCCACAAGTCCATTTTCCCAGCAGTTTCACCCCCTGCACACAGCAGTTTCACCCAGGCTACATCCCCTGCCATGCTGTGAGCAAGAACACCACAGAGGGTCAAGACAACACATCTGGGATCTTTTCTCCTGCTCCTTTTATCAACAGGCTCATTACCTCTGCAAAGAAAAAAAAAGTTTAACTGATGTGACACATTACATTGCTGACAAGCCCGTACCAAGTAATATCATTTTCTCCTCGATGTTTCCAAATAATTTAATTATTTTCCCTGTAGTTTTCCAGAACCTGAAGCTGACAGATTGCCTTGCTTCTTCTTCTTCCCTTTCACAACATTTCATCTTCTTGAAGACCTCTGCTTCACTAAGTCCTGTCCACCCTCCAGTGTTCCTCAGACAATCTACAGCACTGACTTCTCAGCAGGCACCACAGAGAAATGTAAAAACCAAACTGATCTTGAAAATATCTACACAAGTAACATTTTATTGAGACGTGACTTACCAATTTTCTGATGAAAGATCTTGTCGAAGGTTAATTCACCCCTTTCCTCGAGGTATTTCTGCATAACACTGCGGATACTGAAAGGAAAAAAAAAAAAAAAAAAAAAAGAGAGGTTACTTGAAATTGTTTTTTTTCATACCTTTGAAGAAAAGTCAGGTGGAGCCCTGCCTGGGCTCAGGTGAGCTGATCCCTGGGGTCACTTCCCAGGGGACACCCTGGTCACCACTTTATTCCTGTCTCAGGTTTAGCTTGCACAATAAAATAACTGCACAAGTCACCCCAAGCTCAGCCACACAACGAGCCAACAGCAGCTCCATTAGGCCCTGCTTGGCTGCAGTGCACTTAACATCTACTTTGCCTAATTTATAATGTCACAATCACTCACTTAAACCACATTAACAAAGATTTCCTTTATTTGTCAAGTAACCTCAATATCCATTGTAATATAATGCCCATAAAAATTTCATACGGGCAACAATACAAGTACATAAATCTTAAAATCAATGCAGGCCTTGGTACAACTCTGTTGTCACAGTATCGAGTCAAAATTCCACCAGACTTTCTCTGTTTCCAGTTTTAAAATCGATCATTTCCATACATGCTATTTATTACTATCATTATACTTTTTATTATTATAATTATGCTGTTCGTTATTATAAAAATAACCTTGAACAAAGTACTCATGCTCTAAACAAGGCCATTAAATATCACTCATATTTCTGCAGCAGCAAGAGTGAGCAGCTAAGCCTTGCTGACCTCAGGGACGTCCCCTCTGGTGTGCTCACAGGGACCCCATCATTAAAATTCTGAGAAGCCTCCCAAATACTGACAAACATCTCCTCCATGGAGGGAGCAAAGTATCCACACTCCTCCTCAGAGGAGGACCTGAGGCACGAAGTCTGAATGACCTGACCAGAAAAAAAGTCTATAATAAAGCCAAGGACTTTGCTGGAAGGCCCTAAACTCCCATGTAGGAAAATATCCTATTAATAGTTTTGTGTGTATCTCCAAGTCCCACGTGGAACACGGATCTCTGAACAGTGTGATCCAAAGCGAGAGCTCTGGAGGCCAACCACCACATCAAGTCAGACAAGAACTGGGAGGGCTGAACACTGTTAATCAGGTTTGAGATGATAAATTATTCAGTGACGAACTTGCTGTTTATTTGTTCATTAAGAACTGGGTCTGCCCTGTGTATTTTAACAATCTAAACAAAATACTGATTTTAAATGAAGAGGGAACAGTAAATAAGAGATCTGTGGAATCACAGAGTGGTTTGGACTGGAAGGGATCTTAAAGAATACCTTGTTCCACTCCCTGCCATGGGCTGGGACACTTTCCACTATCCCAGGTTGCTCCAAGCCTCATCCAACCTGGCCTTGGACACTTCCAGGGATCCAGGGGCAGCCCCAGCTTCTCTGTGCCAGGGCCTCACCATCCTCACAGGGAACAGTTTTTTCCTAAAATCCAACCCAAATCTTTTGCCAACAGACCTTCCCCTCTTCCCTCTGTGCTCACAGGGGACCCGCTGGAGATGAACAAACCTGGCACGAGTTCCCAGAGCCCACAGCTCCCCCTCCTCCCCGAGCCCCTCGGCACCGTCCCGTTCCCACTGACCACCAGACCAGCAGTAACAGAATAAGCCTTTTTCATAATAATGACATCAAGGAAGCTTTCCTCTGCTCCAACGAGTGCACTGCAAGGAATTACATCGACAGATTTCCAACCTAGACAATGGGAGAAGATAATGAAAATTTAACGTGCGACTGAAGCGCCCAGGAAAACAGCGATTGTGTAAGGAGCAAACCTCTCCAGCGCCTCCTCCTCTGCCGACACCCCGTACTTCTGGTCTGATGGATAACGTCAAAGGAACAAAATGTCTTTTGCAGCCACAGAAACTGAACAAATCTGTAAAATGATCACAGGCTACAGGAGTCCACGCTACATTCCAGCTCCTCGACACTCGCGCTCCTTTAAAATCATTGCTACTTATCCATATGAATAAATAGGAATAAATTACATGGAGTGGATTATGACTATCCAGAATAATCACTTCCTAATTCTCACATGGAAGTTACAAGTAGAAATACTCTGGAGTTCAAAGAATTGAAGCAGAGTCTATGTACCCTTCAGAAGGATGGAAAATTTTAAAATGGAGCTTAGCACATTCCACAAACAGGAAGAAAGGTTCCCTCTCTGCTTTAGTCTATTGACTCATTAGTTGCCCTACACGTAAACAATCCGGGATTAAAAGCTGCATTTCACAGAAACACAGCCATTTCTGAAAAGCTTTCCCTGGCCAGAGATGCCATCAGCACAAACCACGCACTAATGCAAGAAGTGGCCTTTTCTGCACGAGTTCATCTCAGTTCACAGCATGAGCCACCTTAATAGCAGCACTCACAAAGAGCAGAAATAAAAGTTGGCTAAAAACAAAATCCAGGGAGACTTCAGAAATAAAAGCACATCCAACTGGACTGCAGCAAAACCTTTTGTTCATATATTTTTTTTCACTTCAAAGAGGAAGAAAACAGCAAACAAAAAATTCAGAAACACTCCATTTACTATCCACATACCATGAGTCAACTGAAGTGTGTTTAGGGGAAGTCAAAATCAGGCCTAAAATTTGGTGAGAAATGCAGCTTGGACCCTGGGTACCTCTTTCTGGGCATCTTTATCTTGACTGAAAGGGGGGTCAAGCATTGGAAGGGGCTGCCCAGGGAGGCGGTGGAGTCTGCATCCCTGGAAGTGTCCAAGGAACATCTGGACGTGGCACTCAGTGCTCTGGGCTGGTGACAAGGTGGGGATCAGGCACGTGTTGGACTCGATGGTCCTGGAAGGCTTTTCCAACCTCAGTGATGCTGGGATTCTGCAATAGCTGGTTTAACTGGGAGCATGGGGAAGCCCTTTGCCACTGGCCCCAGGGAGATGCCCAGCAGCACCTGGGCGTGGGCAGCTGGGGGCTCTTGCACTTCTGAGAGCCCCTGAGTGAAGCTGCCCTCAAAGAAGGAGCTGAACAAACACCCCAGGCCTGCAGAGCAGGCTGGAGCACACTGCCTGCCCCAAGCAGGCAGAAGAAGGCTCATCTCCATCCTCATCAAATCATCAACTCTGCAAGCAGCACAGGTCACTCTAACCTGGTCAGCTCCTCTATCTGCCTAGAAAAGGGATTTATTTCAAGCACGAGCTAAACAATCTGTTGAAAGGAGCTTCAAGGTGCATCTTGCAGCTCTTGTTACTCCAGCCTTGATCAAAGAAACTCGCTGAAAAGCAGCCTTCAAGGTTAAACTCCCTTCTGGAATTAGACAGCTCTCACTGTCTGTGAGCAACCTGGCAGGGCACAGGCAGCAGCTGCAGTGCTCAGGTCGGCACAGGAGGAAAATGTCTACTTGAAAACACGTCTGAAGAGCTAAGAAGAAAACACATTATGTCCTTTCTAACGCAGAAAAGGCCACGTAAGGCAAGAGCATCCACGATCCTCCCTCTCAGCCGAGTTCCAGCAGGAGCAGCAAACCAGAAGGAGCCTTGGAGAGGCGCTCAGCCAAAGGCAGGACTTGTCCTTGGCTGCAGCACTGGACAACAACAGCCACTCCTGCTGCTCCCCGGGAACAGAGCACTGACAGCCTGGGACTCCAAGGAGAAGCATGCCAAGCAGGAGAAATGAACCTTCTGCTGGGTGTCTGAGTGTGTGTGCCCAAGGATGGGCACTGGAACTGAGGAACCGTCCACAGGGCAGCTGGAGCACAACCCCAATGGATGTGGGAACATGCCCAAACCAGGATTTACAGAGGAGAGGAAAACAAACAGCCCTCGTTCTCACACTTCCAAGAAAGATGGAGAGGGACTTTTTCCAAGATCATGTAGCAACAGGACAAGGGGGAACGATTTCAAACTGGCCAAGAGGAGGTTTGAATTAGATATTAGGAAATATTTCTTCTCTGTGAGAGTGGTGAGGCCCTGGCACAGGTTGCCCAGAGAAGCTGGGGCTGCCCCTGGATCCCTGGAAGTGTCCAAGGTCAGGCTGGGCAGGGCTTGGAGCAACTTTGGATAGTGGAAGGTGTCCCTGCCTGTGGCAGGGGGTGGAACTGGATGGGCTTTAAGGTTCTTTCTCCCCAAAATTATTCCACAATTCTATAAAAGTTCTGCTATTCATTTCACACAGATTGTGTCCCTGAAGTTCTTCTGAAAGCAACTCCCACCTCAGAAAAGGAAAGGGCACAGGATGAAACAATGGAACCAGGTCAAGAAGCTCCTTACTACTGACCCTCCTACTACTGGATCTTAAAGGAGCTTTGAATTATTTATCATCAGAGCAGATGATTTTTTCTTGCAAATCAATAAGAGCTCACATGTGTGGGACGTTATCTGGTGTACAGGTGCACACATGCACACCACAGCTTGGAAAAACAATGGCCAGCATTAAAGAACCACAGCTGCATTAAAAATGAGCAGTTCCAGTCATTAATATATTCTCCAATAGGCCAAAACAGAAACAGGAGAACAGAAAAACAAAATAAGAATGAAATAGCAGCTCTCCAGAGACCAAGAAGACCTTAGTTCAGGATTTAACTCCACCAACATTTCCGGAATTGTGAAGAGCAGGTCATAAACTTTGTCTGCTCAGATCTCCAGTCTGTAAAATAAAGCTGGATTTATTTTTTCCCTCCTCTTTGTCGTTAGAGCAGGTACCATCCCCCTGCCACATGTGGCTCCTGCATCCAACAGCACACTAAGTTCCTGATGGCTCCTGGCATGTCCAAATTAATAATTATTTCAAGAAAATGCCAGATATTCACCAACTCCACGGCCAGTGCTTTGACTGCTGAGGTTTAGCAGTGCCTGTCCACTCTCTGCATTCCCAACATCCCATCTCCACATCACAGCCACCTTTCACTTACTCCTGTGTCAGGGGTAATAAACACTGAACACTCACAAACCACTGAACCCATTTCATTCTGCTTCCTCTCAGACTGCACTCAGCTCAAAGTTCAGCAGAAGTCAATGCTTCTCCAAACGACTGGGCTCTGAGTGCTGTAAAAGCTGCTTCACACGTGGTCACTGTGGTTCCAGCAGTTCGTGGGGCAAATTCCCAGCATAGAAAGACAGAAAAGATCATTACACCATCTAAACTGATATCTTCATCTATTACTTGTCAACTCACAGAACCACCGCTCAGTCTTGGAGGTCCTTCTCAATGCAAATCCTTCTGTGTGTCAGTTGTTAATCAGTGCACACGCAGCTGACAAAGCCATGAGTGACCCCCAAACTTTGATTTCTCTCCATAAACACATCACACCACACGCACACCCCACCTCCACGGGACTCTGCCATTTTCTGGCCCAACCTCACCCCTTTCTGCCCCATTTTGTGCCTTCACACCCCCTGAAGTTCACACCGAGCCACTGCCAAGTCATTTCACTGCGGTGAACTAATGCTCTTAGAACTGTCGTGGGTGATTAGCAAAATATTTCACCCCAGAGCCCTGTGGGATGGAAGGGATTAGAGCTCAGCAACACCTGCCCACACCCCCCTCCTGTCCTTGCATCAGCAGCTTCACTTATGCAAATCATTTTAATGGAGAAAGTTTACAAGGAGGGAGCAAGAAGCAGGAGCTGTGTAGCTCCAACTTCGAAAAACACCAGCCCCAAGATCCTTGAGGCATTATCAGCGCTGAAATCTGAAACTAATATAAAAGCTTCTAAGTACATGAATTTTTCAGGAATAATTACACCAAATTGCAGTGTCAAGGACTTGCCCTTCCACCAGATTGCTGCTGCTGAGAAATTACAAGAAAGGGAAATCAGAGCAAAATCACATCTCCTCGCTCTGACTGCAATTAAGGCATTCACCAATCATAAATTACTTTTTTTTTTAAACAAACACAAAATTACTGAAGACGTGCCAATTTTTCCTAATCTTTCTCAATCTCAAATGTTTAGAACTTTCTTTGCAAGTAGCAAGTATAAACCTTGACTGAGAGACCAAGAACTACGGCCAACACTGACAAACGCCTCTGATTTATTTATTCATTTATAGGCTCAGGAGGCAATTTTACAGAGATTTTAAATGTTTATTTCCACTATCCAAATCCATCATAAAGTTGCTAAAATTGGACCAAAGATCCTGCCCCAAAGGCCTCTGAACTGAAAGCATGACAGGGTCAACAAGTACAATTCAAAACACTGGCAGAATGGCCCAGAGCCACCATAGCCAAAAGTGGGTTGTTTTTTTCTCTCTGTACAAATGCATTTAAAAGGTTTAGCAATGCAAGATTGATCAAAAGTGAAAACTGGGATTAAATATTTGGCTTAAAAATCAGAGCTTTCAAAGCTCTTTTAAACAACAAGTTAAAACTTCAGGAATGTTCCTGTATTTTTGAATATTAGGAAAATGTCGGGTTAAAAAAAACAAACATCAAAACCCTCAATAAAAAAAAATCAGATGACTGATGCACAACACAGAATTGCTACGAACATGAAAATGAACAGAAGAGGATAAAGAAGAAATGGAGAAGCCAGACTGGAGGCTGGAAAACAACAGCAAATGATGAGAAGGCTCATAAAGGAATGTCACTCTCAAAGCTGTGTCCCACTCCCATGGCTGTCCCAGCCTTCTCTACTTGAGACATCAGGAGTAAAACATCCACACACGACTCATCTCCTTTTAATTGAGTTATGGGATTGTTTAGGTTGGAAAAGCCCTCAGAGACCATCAAGACCAACCACTCCTGCAGCAATGCCAAAGCCACCACTGACCCATGTCCCCAGGTGCCACATCCACATGGCTTTTAAATCCCTGCAGGGATGGAGACTCCACCACTGCCCTGGGCAACCTGTGCCAGAGCTAGACAGCCCCTTCCAGGGAGGAATTTACCTTAATATCCACCTAAACCTCCCCTGCTACAACTTGAGACCATTTCCTCTGGGTGTCAACTGGACCTAACCCCATTCACCACCACCCTCTGGACCCCCCTCACTCCCTGGACCCACCAGCCCTCTTCTCAACCAAAAGCTTGGTTTCACAGAGCTCGTTTTCCCTGCTGAAATTGAGGCAGACACACAACAAAAAGCAGCAGCCAAGCCACATCCCCGGAGCTGTCACGCGGAGGCTCATCCTGCGCTCGGCCCCTGGGGACAGGGGTGTCTTTCTCCAAGGTCTGAAGCACTGAGTGTTTCACCAGGTTCCCCAGAGCTTTTAAATTTCCCAGGAGGATGCAGAAGCTGCCGGGAGCTCTTTCCTCACGTGCACCTTGAGCAGAGGTAGAAATCCCTTGAGCACCCAGCAATTCCCAGCTCCCGTGCTGAGATCCCTCTGAGCTGGGAGTGAAGCTGGTGCCCGTCTGCTGTCACACATCCCAGACTCGATCCCTAATGATGGCTTTGATCTGCACTGCTCCACCAGATCTCCAGAAATCTGCCCTTTCCCCGGCTCCCTCCTCAATAGGACATGACACATGCTGACAGGACAAATTCCTGGCATGCTGGAAGGGGGCTGAGGGGCTCTCTGATCCTTCAAATGCTTTCAAAAATTTTTTTTTATTTCTGCAAGGCGTATTTATATAGGTGTTTAGTCGGCATCAGAATGATTTTTTCGGATGAGTAAGGGGTGAAGCTGCTGTGGAAAACAGCTGTATTTTCTAAGCTAGAAACTGCTGCTTTGTCACCAATTTAATTCAATTAAATTCTGTTATTTGTTTTATGCACCTGGACCTGACGGCTCCTGATAGGCTTTTTACTAATTTTATTAATTACCAACAAAATAAAGCTATTATTGATAAGAAGATTAAACCAGGCCATTCCACATGATTTCACCAGAACAGAAACCAAGGGCTGCACAGGCTCGTGTCCTGATGCTATAGTTCCAGTGCTGGCTGAAACCATTTCACACAGGAAGGTCTGGGCACTGAAAAGCCATCAGCTATAAAAAGAGTAAGAGCTATAAAGTTCATTAATCTTACTGAAAAAAACATCTATCAGGTCCCAGAGCACCTGCAGCCCACCTGCAGCAGGCACCGGATCAAAAGAGCGCCTCACACCTCGTGTGACACATCACATTTCGGAAGCTCTCCCAAAAAACACATCTAGAATCGTGCCTCTGTTTTTAGCACAGGAACAGAAGGCTGCACACTGATCTCCCCCCAGATCACCGTGATTTACCTTTTTTCTTATTTAAGGTAATGACGCCCGAGGGAAGGTCTGTGCTGCAAAACATACGCTGCAATCCTACAGCATCCCCAGGGAGAAGTAATTGGAGCATCTCTCTGAAGGCCAGATCTCTCCTTCCTGTGCCCAGAGATGCTCCAAGCACCGGATGCTCAGGAGCTGAGACAGTCGAGGGCCTCCACTGAGGCTCAGAAAATTCAGCTTCAACTCCTGCACCTGCCCAAGGTGCTACACGTGAACAAAGGTACATCAGGTATGCTCTAACTGGCTCCTGATCCATACAATACAGGTAATAACAAGCTGTCCTTCATCCAGACTCATTCCTTGTCTCTTAAAGCTCTGCAAAGGACTTTCATCCTCCTGTGCTCTCCTGTAGACACCTGTCTATTATCAGGGTATGGGACACTGCAAGTACTGTAAAAACTGAATTCCCCAGAGAGGGAGAGAGAGAGCACCCAAACAGAGCCAAGAGCAGCACCCACAGCAAGAAGAAGCCCTCCCATGCAGCCTCCTACACTGACAGGCCATAATCCATCCTCAGGCAGGCATTCTTCCCAACAAAGTGCTGTAGTACAAAGCTGGCTTGAGATAAAAAGCAAGTACACGTTGTCAGCAGCCCCGGCATTCTGAACGCACACCCAATTATTTTGAGAGAGCCGTTTCTTACTGCCTTCACAACCACACACTTCTGCTGATGGCAAAGCAGAGAGGCTGAATTTCCAATCAAAATTTCAATACTCTGTCTCACCCTGAGCTAATCCACCAAAAAACACAAGTGTTCAGCCTTTCTTGTACTGTTAGTTCAGAAAAAAAAGCAAGTCCTTCCCCTTCCTCAAGCAGTTCCCAATGAACCCTCACATGTGCCACTTCACACTAGCAGTGCTAGATAGCAAAATAAGCTTTGGTTTACTCTTTTAAGCTTCAGATTTTGGACATCAGGAAGAATTTCTTCATGGAAAGGATTGTGAGGCATAATTGCCCTGAAAGGTGCCCAAAACCGAAAAGTTTTCCTGCAGCAACAAAGAAGCACCTAGAGAGACACAGAGGGCTGACAAGGGCGGAATAGTAACAAAAATGAAAATTACACAAGCAATTGTCAGGGAAATTTTCCCAGAGACAGCGGGGTAAATGAATAAACACAACACGGAGGCGTTAAACAATGCCAGAGAAAACACCACCAAAATCACCCAGACTGACAGGGACAGGGGAACGTGAGCCTGCAACTTGGGAGATTTACAGAAGTTTCACGAGGTGCAAGAAGTCCCAGAAGGCCACCTCAAAGAAAGAACTGAAATCCACAGAAAAGAGCAAAGCAAGGCCAAGAGCACAGAATTACAAAATAAGAAGCAAGAAAGATCAGAGCAATGATCCTAACCCTGAGCAGGAGATGTTGCTTGGATTTCAACAATATTCAGAACCAACAGAGGAGGAAAAGAAATCACAAACAGCTCAGGATAGAATTGAGAAGCCAAATCAACCTCTGTGTTTTCAACAGTCCTCAATCAAGAGTTTTAATAAGCCAGTTTGAATATTGGGTAAGAAAACAAAGGGCACATCAACCACCCTATGAGAAGCAGCAGGGACAAGAATTCACCTCTACAAGTGAGGATGGGACGATAACTGAGGAAAAATGTCATGTTAAAAGCATGATTTTTAAGAAAAAAGTGACTGCAATATGCTCCCTTTTCCCCCAGCAGAACAAGATTCAGAGGATCACAGGAGACCAAAGAAAAAGATTGGGAGAAAAAAAATCAGAATTAACTTGAAACAGAGGTAATTAGTGAAAGCAGGTTAGAAAAGGAGAGATGAGATGAGAAATATCTACAGCCTCAGGGAGAGAAGCCTGGACAGATGGATGCTGTGTTTTGTTACCATGCCCCTGGTATTTGTATACCAAAAGCACCCAAAGCTTACGTGATGTTTATAGCAAGAAAGGTTTAATGTCAACTTTCCAGTGGCGCACACAAGAGGCTTCTGCAAGCCCTGAATCCTCTCCCATTTGTTACCTGGTTTCTTGGACCATTTTTCTCAGCTTCACATTACGCAAATCCTTTACTCAAACCAGAACAAGCTGCTGGCAAATAAAAACAGCTGTTCTATAGTGGTCATCCACTCCCTTTGACCAAAACAAGGGAAATGTAAAATTCACATGGGAAAGTAAAAAACCTCAGCAGCCTGCTGAATAGCCAAAAAAAATCAGAGTGCAGTTAATTTACCACCAAAACTTAAGATATTTGAGAACAATGCTGCAGAGTAAGATTTAGGTTTCATATTTGCTCACATTTCCACAGGGCTGACTTCCTTCCCATACCAGGCCTGATTTCAGCACGATATTCTGCCTCTGACAGCCTTTCTGCCCACCCATGCGAATCTCCCTGAAAAACAGGCTTTTAGGAAACAATGTACAACAGAAAGATACCACAGCTCTCACAGCTCTTGGCAAGGCTCTTAGGAAAGAAAGGAGGAAATGCAGAAGGGAAGGAAAAGCAGATGACAGAGGATGGAAGAAGGGTTGTTTTGTTTTGGTGCTTAAAAAAAACAAAAACACACTAATCCTCTTCCTTAGGCATTCCTGGCTCATTAGTGTTTTCTGTCCTTCCTCCCCAAACTGCGATATTTAACGATTTCAGGACAAAACCAGTCTGAGGATAATTCAAGAAAACTCAGCAATAATCAGCCCTACGGCCAATAAACTCTTCACCCTCATAGTTTATTTGCTGCTAAACCTTGGCCTGCAGCCTTGGAATTCATTCTGCCGGCACTACAGCTATTTCCTTGTAAACAGGAAGCCCCCTCAAATTTGCATTACAGTAAACTCATTTGCTTCATTTAGCCTCAGCCTTATCTGGGCAAGATAAAAGGGTGCCGACAGGTGTACTGGGCTCCAGCAAGGAGACAAGGGGTAAAACCTTTGTAATATTTCAAGAGCAGATAACGCCAGCGCTCAGGGCCCATCCCTGGGCTGTGGTTGCCCGCCAGAGATAAACCAACACGCTCCTGTGAGCAGAGTGCTGCAATAATGCAGGGACATTTATTCTCAAGCATGGATGTGATATTCCAGTGACCTTCCTGCTGTCTGTCCCAGTGATAGCCAGGACTGACGGCGGGGATGGCTGCACACTCAACGTTACAGAGCCGAGCTCATGCTCCTCCAAGGAGCTGCTCACACACACAGAAATAATGAATATCTGGAAAAATTGTTTGATTTCAAACAAGAGAGGACTCTGTGTGTTGTATTTTTTTACTGTTACTATATCAACCTGCCTTTAACCAGCCGATTTATGTCATTTTAAATGAATCACTTTGCCAGCGATACAGAATATTTTAGTATACCCAGCACACCACGTCTGCTCTAATGAGAGGGATCAAAAAAACCAGCCAGAAGCCAGCACAAAGATATCTGACACCAGAATAACGGTCACAATTTCCTACTGTATGAGGAAATCCCTGGTTTCAGTTAGAAGCTGAGAGGTTCAGTCATTTCGGGCACCCTAGAGCCGTTTGTGGTCCCGGGCTGAGGTAAGTCCCTGTTCTTGGTTATGTCCGTGCTTCCTTCCGCTCCTGTGCCGAGGGCCTGGCCTGCCCCTGTCCCACAGCACCAGGTACAGCCCCAAACCTCTCCTCACTGAAGGCTTCTCACCTCCTGCAGAGCACCACAGACCAGAGAGGGTGGCAAGCCATGCTTCTCCTTTAATATCTCATGCCAACAGGTTCTAACACTTTGGCCACCGATTCTTTCACCTTCCCTCCTACCCTGCAAAACTTCCCCAGGCACCTGGCTGCCTTTCCCACCTTGTGGAGCAGGTGAACCATCTCTCCCAGCTCAGGGAAACCACCAAACACTGGTACCACTGGAGCAGGAGAGCAAAGCACAGCAGGCTCCTGAGGCCTCGTGCCGTGCTTGCTACGAGGCTTCCACCGCGCCGGGCACGAGGGATGTCGGTGCAGGTAGCAGCTTAGAGCCTCTCCACAAGCACCAACCGTGCTGATATTGCTCATGGTGTTGGGAGGACTCCTCCTGCCCTACAACCCTCCACGTCCCACCTTTCACCTGCCCACAGGGGTCACGTCCCTGCTGGGAACGGGGAGCAGCACCGCCGCACATCACCGAGGACAGCACTGACACCACCAGAGCACTGAGACATACGAAGCCACCAGCACCACAAAGCTGCACCGTGGGCTAACAGGGCAGATGAAATTTCACGGATACTGTACAGTTTTTAAAGTGTAAACACATACCAGGAGGAAAGCAGCACCTTTGTCTGTCCAGTAACACCATTCTCAACCAGACCTTAAACACAACAGCCAAACTTCATCACCCGAGGTCTCACTGCCCCTGCAAGGGGGATAAACATGGGCTGGGCACCCTTCACCTTCCCCTGCTCTGCAGCCTCTCAGCATTCCAGCAGAAAGCCAGGAAAATGAGTGAAGAAGTGAGAAGAGGGCTCCAGCGATCCCTGGCTCACAGCAGACAGCTAGGCTAGGCCACCAGCAGGCTTCCAAACTGCCTACACATTCTGCAGTAAAATTTGGTTTAGATTTTTCCTGTTGCAGTATTTTGTTTGCTGGCTGAATCTTCATTTTATATACATATATATATATGTATATACACACAGAGCCATTGAAAACAGGAAAAGCTTAGTTTTAATTTCAGCAATAAATAAGCAATGCTCAGGTGGTTTTATAACAAACACACAACCATGGGAAAAAGCTGGTTCTGCGGAAGAAAAGCTGCTTTTAGCACCAAACCCCAAGCAAACCACCCTCGGCTGCGCCAGGGCACCCGTCTGCTCCCGCGGTGGGACCGGGGAAGGTCGGGGCGATGGAGCCCAGACCCGCACCAGCACCTCCGCTCCGTGAGCTGCCTGCTAAGGGCGAGCTCCGGCCCCGTCCTCCTCCCGCATCCCCTGTCAAACCCCATGAAGCATCACCAAAAAATCGCTCTGCAGAGCAGCACGGCCGCAGCGGCTCGGTTCGCTGCTACCGACCGCTCCGGACGGCATTCCTCACCGGCCGGACGGAGCACCGGGCGGGGAATCCATAAACCCCCGAGCTACGGGGGCTCGTCCCCGCGGGGACCGGCGTCCCCC
>VXBQ01003067.1:120666-134381 GCA_013400175.1 Phainopepla nitens
GGGCCCGCAGCTCGCGGCGCGCGCGGCGGCCATGGGCGGGCGGACCGGGCTGCCCCGCGGCGCCGCCGAAAATCCGGACATGGATCGGCGGCGGCGGGAGCGGGGACGGCACCCGCGGGGTTCGTCCGGATCGGGGCCGGGGGTCCCTCCCGACGTGAGGGTCTGGGACACGGTGCCCGGAGAAGCCGTGGCTGTCCCCTCCCTGGAAGTGCCCAAGGCCAGGTTGGACGGGGCTTGGAGCAACCTGGGCTAGTGGAAGGTGCCGCTGCCCATGGCAAGGGTTGGGATGGGGATTTAAGGGTTTTTTCCACCCAAACCGTGTGGGATTCCTTGGTTCCACAAAAGGGAACATCGGAGCCAACTCCAGCCGCGGAGCGCTGAGCTGCCTGCAACCCTCAGCACCCAGTTGGACACGTAAATTCAGAATTAATTTCCTCATAATTTATTAAAACGCGTGCGTAACAAGAACAGGATACAAATAAATGGATCTGTGTGACACCCCATTGCTGCTCGTTGAACCACTTGCTGGCAAATAATGATGCAAAACAAGGCACCCAGGTGTCCTCAGGCTCTGAGCAGAGCTCCCTGCTCGTGTTCCTCCTTCAAGTAGTAGTAGCTCCACTGCAGCCAAGCAGATATGCAGATTTCAAGTGCTTTCTTTTCTGAATTTCGTCAAATATGTCATAAATAATTGGCTCAATGAAAGGCTAAGTCAATGACAAGTCTGAAGTTTGAAACTCAGCGTGTTTTGAGCTCTTTTCAAGTGCCGCCACTCCTCCTGCCTACATCTTTATGAAAGTTAATGATCTGATTAAAGCGAGGTAGAGTATACAGCTGGGAGGATTTCACCATGTGCCTCATTATGAACCGTCTGAGAACCTGCTTTTTGTTGAAAATGTTAATTTAAGCCAACACTTTCCACCAGAACAGATCCATTGGGGAAGGTTTCTCCTCCACCAGTGGCCCCAGAGCAAAGCTGAGGCTCAAGGTGTCCAAGCAAGGGTGGATGGGAGCAGAGGAAGACACGGGGCACATCTCTCCTGGAGGTTCAGGATAAAGTCTCCCACCAGCCCTGTTTAAAGGTGTCACTGATCCAAGCTACAACATGGAAAGGAGTATTTTTATCTCCTGAAATCCTCTGGGCCGGCAGGACTGCTGGGGCTGGCTACGGCTCCCCCTCCAAAGCTTCTTCCAGAGCCTCCACGTGGGCTCTCCATTTGCAGGGGTGTGATGGCAGAGAAATTCCTCTCACCACATCCCCGGCCTGGTGATGTGACTGGACACGTGCCTTGTGCCCTCCCAGGGGACTCCCTGGTTTTGGCTTCTGCAGTCCCTCTGCCCACCTCTCACCAGTATTTCCACGGAAAGAGCCGGGTTTCATTTTCTGAAACGCGACCGTGCAGAAGCAGCAGCACAGGGGGAGGATCTCAGCGCTGACCTGAGGGTGTTGCCAAACACCCCAAGCAAACAGAAACCATCGCCTGGGTGAGGAGGGCCCTGTGTTTGCTCAGGTATTTAGGCAGCTTTACACTGGGGGTGACAGCAGAAGCAGCCACCAAGATGCCCCTTAGCACTCCTAGTGCTCTCCTGTTTATCCCCGTGCTACGTTTTCACCGTTATTAGCTGGATATTATTGTTGTGTAGATGTCAAACACATTCCTGGTGACAGTTTCTAGGAAGTGAGGTCTGGTGAGGGCCAAGTCAAGGAACTTGTTCTTTCTGCTTTTGGTGCAGCAGCAGCCACCAGGGTGGTGGTGGGTGATGAGCAGAGGTGTTCTCTGATTTCCCAGGTGTGACTGTGGTGCAGTCAGAGGCGGTGACATGTCCCCACAGCCACCCCGGGCCCTGGCTGACGAGGCAGCCCACGTCAGGCTGTTCATGCTCACCTCTGGCAGTGTGCAAAACACATGCATTTTTCAGTGTTACATTCAGGTATTTTAAAGGTCACTGGGACATGTGTTTTTTAATAACAGAGTGGAATCAAACCTGATTATTTTTTTTCTTCCCGAAGCGAGCAGAACAGGCAGTGCCAGCCTCCTCCTTTTCAGAGAAGTGCAATTCCCCAAGTGCAAGCCTGCAGCTTTCCCTAGCCTGTGTGGCATCCCAGGCCGAGTGTTTGTGTTGCTCTTGTGTTGTTTTGTGCCTCCTGTGTTGGGCTTGGTGTTCGTGAATGTTTATAAACAGTGCTCTGGGGATTCCCCCAGGTAAAGGAAACCCAGAGTTAATCGATGCCGGGGTTAGCAGAGGTCAGAGCACGATACACTCTGAATGCATTTAAGTATCTCCTGACATTTCTGTGGATGCTGATGGATACTGCTCAATCAATTTAGGTGTGTCTCGAGGCCTGGCTGGGCTGCAGGCTCTGCATCCACTGCGGAGCCAGGAAACCAACCTCCCCTCTGCCGCTCCTTCCTTCCGAGGAGCGAGTTCCTCCTACCATCTGTGTGAGATTTAAATGTTTAATTTTGCCCTGCTCTGCTTCGCAGCGTGACAGATGATATTACAGAGAGCTACGAGGCTGTTGTAGATTTATTAATGCGTCCCACACTGACACCATCCCATCAAGATAATGCTGCAACACATTACCCAGGACGGAACCACATCCGTCCTGTTGCCCTCCACGCTGTGCCAAATCCCATATCAAATAAGATCTCCGCTCTATGCTGATGCCAGCAACATCTCTCGAGGGAGATGTTCACATAAAAGATCATTAAATATTATTTTTAATACGATTTTTACTAATATTTCTGATACGCTGCCAGAAATGCACATAGGTGGAGATTAAGAGCATTAGGGAGCATTTAGCTCAGTTCCCTCCACGGGCTTTTGCTCTCTAGAGAGAGGCCAAATTATTTGCTCCTCCTTGGCAGCACTGGTGGAGAGTAGTTTATTGGTGATGGATCCCCATGGGAACATGACTCTCTGTGGCTTGTTTATAGTGAGGTTATGTTTTGCTGCAGTTTTGGTTGTACTTTTGGGGTGCCTGACTGAAGGGGAGAGGGCAGAACCCCTTTCCCCACGCTCACCTCAACGTTCCCAAGGAGCTCCGGAGCACAGGGTTACCTGGAGGGGAAGCAGCTCCTGCTTAATGAGGTTGTGTGAGGATTCATCAGGCAGCAATTCTGCAGTGCCTGGAGGCCAGTGGGACGGGAAGAAATACCAACCATTCCTGGGAAAAGCAGGGTGAAGAAATACCAACCATTCCTGGGAAAAGCAGGGGGAAGAAATACCAACCATTCCTGGGAAAAGCAGGACAATGCCGGCGCTCCCCATCCCTCAGCCTCGCCTCTCCCGTGGCTTTAGCCCAGCATCCCAAACAAACAGCCTCACTCCACCCCTTCTGCCTGTCAGATTCTGCACTTTGCCAGACCCTGGGGTGGTTTTGGGCCCTCTCCCCTCCAGTGGCACATCCATGCCAATCCCACAGGCATTCATTCCTCTGCAGCACCCGCACCCAGGCTGGGGTTGCATCCCATCTCCTTAGTGCTGTGCTAATAAGTGGTGAGAGGCAATGTGGAGAACAAATAGAGTAATTAATGGCCACGGCTGCTGCTGCTTTTATTCACTGTCTGCTCCAGAAGGAGCAGTTTTACAGAAGGCAGCCTCTGCCCTCGCAGTGCCCTTGCATTTGGCACCCCAAATCCCAGGGTGGGGGGAGCTCCACAGCTCTGGCCTCCTGGAGAAGCAGAGTGGCTCCTCTGCATCTCTGTGGGTTCCTCCACCTTGCTCCTGAATACTCTTTAACAGAGGCACTTCAGCCACCTCAGACAGGTAAAGCCTCAGTGTAGCTTATCATCATCATGTTCCCTTTTGCAAATAGCTGACATGATGAGGAGGTTAGGTTTTAATTAGGAAACAAGTGGCAATTCAGTTCTCAAAAATATTATTCACCATCAAACATTTGTACTGGCATAGTCAGACTAGCAATAATTATGCCCTCTGGGGGCAGAGATAAGAGCAGAGTTGGAAGTCATGCAGCATCTATAAAGTCTTGCATGAGAAAACACAGGCACGAGAAGATCGGGGCCTCCCGTTCGCAATTGCATCACACCATCCCTCTCACCATGTAATAAAAATACCTTCCTGACATTTCCCTCTGCACATTTTCTGCACACAGCAATGTCCTGGTGCTGCCTCCCACCCCAGGCTGTGCCTTGCCAGCTGCAGCCCGGAGCCCTCGCTGTGACCCCATGGCAGCACACACGGGGACATCGCTGGTGGCACGGCTTCCCTCTCTCCCTCCTTCCATGCACACACATAAATAAAGAATCATCACCCCCCTCACCTGGCCAGGGCAAGCTTTAAAAGCAGCATCGGGACAAAGCTGGGTCACAGAGCCAGCATTGCCACACCAAAACCATCCTGGGTGACGCTGGAGGGATGAAACACCCACTGCAGAAGGGAGAGCCAGGGATCTGCTCCTTAAGCAGCCTCACCTGATGCATCCCCACTGCACCCACCTGGGCTCCTCTGCAGGAACTGTCACAGGGCAGGAGGGGCAGGGAATTTTGAGCCACTTTCACACATAAATCTTCACTTGTGGTTGTTCTTACAGTTCAGTCAGGACATGGATGTGGCATCTCGCTCAGTCTTTGCTGGAGGGGCTCATTCTAGCCCTGCCCATGGGGGTTAGAGGGGCCTGAGAACCAGGGGTAGTGGGGCACTGACTCTCACAGACCCCCTTCTCTTGGGTCACAGGGCACCTTCCCTGTGTCCCTCAGCCTGTGACATCCCATGCCCAGCTCAGAACTGACCCATCTTCAAGAACTCCCTGATGTAAAAACAGTTGAGTGTGTTGTTACAATCTAAAGGAAATAAACCCAGTGAGAACTGGAAGAGCAAATGTCTCAAAGCCCCACAAAGAGTCAAAAGTGTCCCCGTTCAGTGCTGTGGTGGGATCAGAGACACTGCAGGAGCATTTTCCCTGCACAGATTGATCAGACAAACAGATGTCAAGAGGGACCCATTGAGCATTTGCTGTTCCACAGGCTGGCTTGAATGTAACTTGATAAAAGGGGAAAAAAAAAATCAATAATTGCCTAATTTAGCTATAAATTCTGAGGGACAGAAGGAGAAAAACCAACAACTGTGCAGATATTGAAATGGCAGGAGGTAATTCAGATTCTGTCACGGCATTTATGGAAGGTAAATTGTGCAGTGCTGGAAACGAGATCCTTTCTCTCCCAGGAGGTTCTGCTGCCCAGCACAGGGGTGGACCAGGACAGGGTCAGTGCTGGAGGTGCTGGGAGGGCTCAGAGCTCACTCCAACCACAGCGATGCCGGACCAGGTGCGGTGAGAGGGGGTCGGCAGCCGGAGGGTGCGGGGCTGAGATCCCCCCAGAGCGCCAGAGAGGCTGTCTCTGCTCCTTGGAAACAAGTCTGGTGATGTGGGAAATGCTTTTTAGTTATTTCTCTTCCCTGGCTCTTTGTGCTCCAAGTCTGTTTACACACAAATTGGCATGTGCTGCCCTGGCTGATCATTCACCCGGATCCGATCTCACCCGTCTGGTCCCGGCGCTGGCCCTGGGGCGCCTGATGTCACCACAGGCAGGGGCAGTGACAGCTGAAAGGGGCACCACAGGCTGCTCCTCCACCTTGGCTGCCTGGCCCCGGAGCACCCAGGAGCTGCTGGTCCAGCCCTCACACAGGCAAAGCCAGCAGAAACATGGGAATGCACTGCCTGCTTGGGAGCGAAATGGCACGGGGTTTATTTGTACTTCTGTCACATCAAAGGGGCCCTTGTTTGAATTCTTCTGCCTTTAGCCTGGAGAAGAAGAAGGGGAGAGATTGGGTCCTATTAATAGCCTTGCATCCCACAAGATCCGAGCCTCACAAGAAGCCATGAAAGACTGCGGCATCTGATTCCCTGAATAAATGAGGTAATTTAGGAAGAAGTGCGTGCTCAGCAGCCTTCATTACAGCCTTCTGCAGCTTGGTGGGAGATGACAGTGACAATTCACTTTGGTATCAGTAGCACTCAGATCCCAGAGGAGCTGTGCTGTGCCCAAAACTGTGGGCAAGGTGGGTGCCACCTCTCCCACAGAATTCCTTCAGCGAAAATCTCCAGGACTGGCACAGAATGAGTGGAAGGAGCACCCCAGGAGCAGGATGAAGGGCCAGCAAAGGAGGGGCACAGCTTCCTGCATGTATGCCAAGAGGCTGGTGCTGATGACAGGGCACAGGGATGTTTGGGAATTCACTGTGCTGGGAAGGAGCCAGCGGGGAGCAGGACTGTGTGGTGGGGCTCCAGTCCTGCATCCCCAGGGAGGGAGGAGGCAAAGCCACTGGGGACACCCCTTCCTGTGGGGAAGCTGTAGATGGGCTGGCATGGCAGGGACATCTGCTGCAGGGCCCTGACATCATCCCACACCCGGATTTTTCCCTCGTGGGATGTGTGGAACACCCCGCTGTGCCAGCTGTGAGTAACACCCACTGGGGCACTGGCCTGGGATCAGCAGGAGTGCAGGGAGGGCTCTGACCCTGCTCCACAGCATCCTGGCAGCGCTGAGGTTTGTGTCAGCTTTCCCCTAAGCAGATTTTCGGGCTCTAAGTGTCAAGTTTAATCCCGACACCGAAGGGCCGTGTCGCGGGCGGTGCCTCCAGCTGCGTCATCGCCCCACACGCAGGTGCTGGGGACTGAGCTGCCCTTTGCACGTCGGGCCTGAGGTCACCAGGGCCGTGCTGTCCCCAGGCTGCTGCATCTGTGCCAGCACCCAAATCCGTGGCCACCTGGTCCAGAGGGAGGCTGGAGGAAAGGAGCCCACGATGCCAGCGGAGGTCCCGCAGTGCAAACAGCACAACAGAAGGATTTGCAGGATCATAACCCATCCTATCTGCAGCCCCATATGCCAAACAATTCATCCTCCCTCTCGGTGCCCTTGTAAAGCAGACCAGTAAATTGCTTTCATTTCACAGCTGAGGGAGCGTGGTTCCAATGAGGCCACTGCCCACGGGGGTGGCCGCAGGGGCTCTCCAGAGTGGGTCAGTGGGCACATCCACACGGCTGGCTGCAGCCCCCCAGGACAGCCTTCCCTGGGGAAACAGGGACTATTCTCAGAGAGATTTACACGTCAGAGAGCACAGTGAATAAACCCTCAGTGACCTCAAAAGCATCTTTCGGCTAAAATGCTTCCCCATGGCCTCAGCATCTGCAGCGCAGCTTGACCCTGTGGCTGGAAAGAGACAACTCCAACGGGAGGGTGTAGCTGATCAACAGCCAGTGCCGTGCGTTCCAGAAGGGAATTAGGGCAAATTCGGGCACCAAAATCCCATTTCTGTGGGAAAGGACCACTGTCCCCATGGGAGCAGAGCCGCTGTCCTTCAGAGAGCCGGCGGTGCCCAGAGGGATGAGGGTTAAAGCGCCCCACTTCCCCTTCCACAAGGCCTCTGCCTTTGGAGCTCATCTGGGCAGATAATGGACTTTGCCTCCTGACTTAATCTGCTGTAAATCTCTCCCGTAATTGCTCATCATCCGGAAACCTGGAGAGAGCTCGGACAGACATTCCCATCCTCTCCCTCGCTGCCCTCCCCGCTGCCAGCCTGTGCCCAGTGCTCCCAGCAAACCCAGAATACATCCAGCGCACCAGAGCGCCCAGTATGCCCAGTACAACCAGTCCATCCAGGGGGAAGCTCCGATGGGAAATGAGACGGCAGCTCTCCCTTTCAGCCCCCACAACCACAGGGCTCTGTCCCCCACCCTGCCTCAGCTTCTTCCAGCCCTAAAAGAGCCGAGGGCTCCGCGGGCGAGGGGCAGCTCGGGGGCTCGCAGCACCCAAACGCCGCGCAGCACAGGGGCACAAGCCCACCTCGGGTGTTGGAGGGGGCTGCTCGCTGCCCAAAGCGCCTCTCCCGGCAGCTGCGAGCAGCGTTTTGTTCTGCGGCTGCCGGAGGAGCAATCCTGTCCTGCAGAGGAGCACCAGACGTCACACGCGGCGAGGTTGCTAAGAGAGCTGGTCCCTCCTCATGATGCACGACTTCATTACGCGGCTCCCTAAATGGATGTTACACACAAATGACATTTGCCTTGGAGCATATGAGCTCCCAAAATAGCGGGCGGCTCTCCGCGTTATTGCTTTGGTTTGCCGGAGAATGTCCCCATTGTCTGCGCCCATGCCTGGCGCGGCCCCTCCGGGCTTGAGGCGTTGGGGACAAAGGGATGGAGACCCCTAAACCAGCCGAGCTGTGCCCGGGGTGGCAGCGATGGGGGAGCCCGGGGTGGCCCCGTGGCCAGGATGGGGCGAGTGGGCTCCGCCTTTCTAACGGGGGCCGTGGGGAACAAGGGATGCGGGCTCCTCTCTTGCCCCGATCGTCCTCCTCTCCCTGCCTCAGACTTCTTTCCTGATGCTTCGCTCAGGGTTTTCCTGCCCGCTGGGTGTTTCCCCTGAGGGGAAGAGCCCCAGGGATGCTCCTGCAGGAGCTTCCCACCACCCAGTGCTCTGCCAAAGGGACCAAGTCCAGCTCATGACACACATCCCAACACCTACAGAGGGGACAGGGCACCATGTCATACTCTAGGCACCCAACTAAGGCCACTTCTCCTGGCCTGCGGCCACGGCCGTGGTGGCAGCACTATGGACTGGCTGCTCTTGTGCCCATGTCATTGAAAATTGCTTAAAGTCAGCCCCGGTTTCCTTTGAGATGAACTGAACCGTGCAGAGAGAAGGTCTGACTCCAGTTCTGCCCGGTGCATAAGGTACAAATAAAAAAGAAACATCAAGGTTATGTCCATGACGAGGAGAAAAATTTGCTTTTCCTTCCCCCCGCCTTCTGATTTCCTAAGAACATCCACGGCAGCTGATCTGTGCAGCACTGCCCTAATCCAGTGATACATTTTAATCCCATTACGTTGCCATGCGCTCGCTCGCAGCCCGCCCGGCTGGGAGGAACAGATGTTTCCTAATTGGCACTGGAGCTGCCCAGGGGTTTCCAGCTCGGACAGCATTCCTCTGCCTCCGCTGGCACGGACGGGAGGCCCTGCCACTGGATTTGCAGCCTCAAAGCAGCGCTGGCTGCTCCTGTGCCAATGCCCCAGCTGGAGCTGCCGCTCTCCGGCCCGTGGTGGCCCCGTGGTGGCCTCCTGGAGGGGTCACAGTGCCACTGCTGGCCATCCCCGTGGGTGAACCAGGAGCAATCGGGGCTGCCCTGGCCGCTCGCCCAGAGGGAAATGCAGCGTTTGCTTTTTTCCGTTTGCTTGGGGAAAGGCCTCGGATGCGGAGGGGGCCCCTGGGCACTGCGGCTGCCCAGCTCCTCGCTCCCAGCACGGCTTCCCAGCACATCCCCTCGGCCCTCCGTGGTAGTGAGGGGGTTTGGGTTGGTCCTTGTTGGAGCCCAGGGCACAGGAAATATTCCTCTGCCTGTCCTGAGGGGTCCTGATCCTCAGGGGAGCACCGCTTCTAACCTTTGACCGTGGAGAAAGGCTCCCAAGAATTTGGGATGAATTGGGTTCTGCGAGTGTGTGAAATACATAGAAGTGTAGTTTGTCACAGGGTGGAAAAACTTGGGGGGTTTCTGTATGGTGGTAGATAGAAGACAAGATGGAGGATTTGAGGTGTTGACTCAGCTTCTCCTTCTCCTCCACCTCCCCCATTTTCTGCAGTGTCAGTAGCACAGAGTGATTGGCTGGAAAAGTCCACAATTCAGGTGCTAGATGGACAACAAATAATTAGTTATTGGTGGTAAAGTAGAAATAAAGTACCTTCTAGTAGTTAATTGGGTAAAACATCTATAAAAGACCTTGAAACTGGAGGTCTGCTGACTTCCAGTGCCTTTCTTCCTAGTGTGCCAGTCTGGTGTGTAGACGAGCCCACTGCAATGGAAATAAGAAATAATAAACAATGAATCTGAAGACCGAATACTGGAAATCCCGTTGGCCTCATTGAATCACAGAACTGCCGGGGGTTTCCCTATCAGGGGACCCCCAAACTCATCAACTGCTACAGGACTTTCAGGGGTTTCCCTATCAGGGGGACCCTGGTGTTTCTACAACTGCTGCTTTTACAACTGGCCCCAGAAATGTTACAGTCCTGAGTGTCTCATCCTCGAGGGTGGGTGTGTGGGGCTGCAGGGTCACTGTCCTGGCCGGCTGCAGTCCCCTGCTACCCGGTAATCCCATTATGTCTCCACAACGCTGCTGCTTCCAATTCTGGCCTCTGAAGAAGTGATGTTTCTTAATTAGCTTTTCAACCAGACAGACAGGGGTTTTACTGGCTGGAAGGAGCTGCAGAGGTTTCATTGCTTCCTTTCTCTGCCTCATCACGCTGATGCCAGGAACAAAAACAAGGAGCAGAAAGCAAATGGGGGGGCCTGGCATTGAGGACAAGAGTGCCCACCCTCGGGGACAGCCAGAGCCTGGCATCCCCTGCCAAAGCTCCTCTCTCTCCCCGATATATTTCACTCCTGCCTCAGCCCTTGCATTAATCAGAGCAGAGATTACTTTTCCACATGCCAAAGCTGAACATTGATAAATCACAAATCTGCCCTGAAAAACCACAAGGCTTTAATAATACATGCCGGGTTCCTGCTTGGTTTTCCTTCCTTCCTTAAACCTTCAGTGTTTGTGGCTGGGTCTGTGTGTGGAGGCACAAACATGAGGCTGGAGGCTCCATTTAATGCAAAGAAGAAGAAAAAAAATTAAGCTAGGAATCTCGTGTAATCATGTGGCTCCTGAAGCTGGAGAATTAAACATAACAATAATTTTCAGAGGATAAAAACCCGTGAAACCCACAGTACAGCCCTCACAGCTGGCAAGGCACAATAGGTACCCAAAGCACCCAGGCTGCAGATGCGACTGAGCTCAGCCCAGTGTAATTAAGAATAAACAATTCATATTTTTCAAGACTGTTGTTTTTTAGCCCGTGATTCCCCAACCTGGGCTGTTCCAAAGCCAGTGGCACATCTTCATCTCTTCACCGCTTTTGCCTCATCCTCCTCACCAGCCCATCCTGCATCACCCACGGTGCTCACGGTGCCACCTCCCGAGCACAGACAGCGGCTGCTGCTCCAGCTGGAAAAGGAAAAGAGGAAAGAGAAGACACCTCGCTGTCGGATGTGATTTACCCAGGGTTTGCATCGTTCTTACTCTTTCGTTAATTACTCCGTGGCAAATTGCTGCTGTTCCCCTGCAGGCAGCCCCTCTCCTGCGGGGTTCACCTGCCGGGGGTCGCGGGGATCCCCCCGCCCACCCCAGCACGCTCCAGCCGCCCTGGGAGCCGCAGGAACCGGAGGGCTGGACCCAGCACGGCCGGCGGCGGTGGGGTCTGTTTCCCCCCATCATTTTTTACTGGGTAAAAAAAAAAATAAATAAAGTAAAAAAATCCCTTCCCGAGCCTGGAGAACAGCTTTAGCTCCGCCGGCTGTTGGCACGACGGCAAAACCACCCACCCCCTCAGCGCAGCGCCGTGGGACCGCTGACATCTCCCCAGCCCCGCGTTCCCCCGCAGCCCCGCCGGCAGCGGGGGACGGTGGCCAGCGGGAGGGAGGGGACAGGGACACGGCTGAGGTGGCCGGGGGCTCCGAGCTGCTGGGGCGACGAGCAGCGAGCCAGATGGCAGCTTCGCGGCGGGCGTGGGACGGAGGCGATCTTCTGCTTTTGAATAAAATGTTTAAAAAACAAATTATTCTCTCAGCGCGTTTCCCCAGAGCCAGCGAGGGAAAAACCCTCCTCGGCAGAGCTGAAGCTGCTTCCAGGTGACCCGAGGGCGCCCACCTGGGTGCACGCAGCCACCAGAGGAGGAATTTCCCCCAACGGGTCCCACCGGAGCTGCTCTGGGCTCGTTCACATTTTCCACTTCTGCTTTCGGTGCTTTTTCCCCCAGAACCCTCCCAGCCCCAGCCAGAGCCGAGCTCCGGTGTCCCCGCGGGAGCTGCCCTGGGGCCCGACTGTCAGGTTGGACAGGGCTTGGGGCAACCTGGGCTAGTGGAAGGTGGCCCTGCCCGTGGCAGGGTACTCGAACGAGATGAGCTTTAAAATCCCTTCCAACCCAAACCGTTCCGGGGTTCTATGGCTGGGAATCTCTGATTCCGTCATTTGGGGTCTCTGCTCCCCATCCCGCTGCTGCTTTCAGCAGTTTGCCCCCCAGAATCCGCCGTGTCCCACCGACTCTCTCGGCACGCACAGAGCGCCGCGGGCACCGCTAAAATCCTATTTTTCGCGAAAACGCTCAGATCTGGGATGATCCTGAATCCTCCCAGGGGAAGGAACGGCGCAGCTTTCCGCAGGGAAGCAGCGCGGTGGCTGCCAAAGCCCGCCTCGCCAGGAGCTGGCATTTCGCAGCAGCTCGCAGTGTGGCGAGTGATGAATCGGGCTGGTCGCCCGTGGGCTGGGCTGTGCCCGCCGCGGGGCTCCGCCGGGCTCGCTCCTCCGGAGCGCAGGGAAAATCCCCTGGCACACGGAGGATTCAAACCTCACCCCGCCGCGGCGGCGGGCGCGGGGGCTGGCGAGGAGGATTTTGTGCATCCCTGACTCCCCGAGATTCCCGCTTTGCCGGGATTCACCCCAAAACACCGCACCAGGCAGGTCCCTGCACGGGAGGGGAGAGCGGCAGGAGCCGCGGGCAGTGCCCCGCCAGGTGCCCCTCGCCTGTGCCATCACCGGCCCCCCGTGCTCGCACAGCCGCAGGGACACAGAGCGCTGCCACGGCCACGTCCTGCTGCCGGAGGGGACCCAGCCCAGCCGCCACCTCCGCCACCGCCGCCACCACCGCCTCTGCCACCGCAGGGAGCCCCCGGCCAAGCAGGTGCGGCTGCGTTCCTCCCCTACCTTTGCCCTGTTTATGACACGATCATAAAAGCATCCTCTAGCACCGTGACTGCTAAATTAAAGCGTTATTACGAATCAAAGCTTTCAGAGCCTAATAACTAATGCCGTTTTTCGGCTTGGAGGTGCCCGGAGCAAGAGGGCAATCCCCCCCAGCATCCGTCCCGGTGCTCAGGGGACAGCAGCAGGATGTGACCCCCGGCCTTGGCCGTGCAGCCCAGGACAGGGCTGAGCCCCAGAGCCACCGCGCTGAGGCCGGACCCCGCAGGTGAGCAGCCCCCGACCCTCCCGCTGAGGTCACCTCCCTCACCCCGGACACTTCGGTGGCCTGGCAGCACCGATGGGTGGCACTGAGACCATCGGGGGTGCGGCGATGCGCCCCCCACCCCAACCAGGAGCGCGGAGGGCAGGGCGGGCATCCCGCCCGCGGGATTCCCCCCGGGGGGAACGAAAGGGCAGAGCTGGGACTTTGAAACTCCAAGCTTTATTGAGTTGCTTCGGCAGCGCGTGCATCACACGGGGGGAGGCGGGAGGCGAGGCCGCGGGGGCTCAGCGGCGGCCGGGGGAACGCTTGCTCCGCTCCCCGCGCCCCGGCACGGGCCGGGGGCTTCAGTTGGTGGGGTGGTAGGCACCGCGCTGGTGCCACTGCATGTCCCGGATGCGCCTGACCGACTGGATCTGGGGGTGCTGGGCGCCGAAGTCTGAGCTGTCCTTGTAGTCCCCCTTTTCAAACAGGTACTGGTAGCCCCGGTAGCCAGGGTACTGGTATCCCACCCACCTGCCGAGGCAAGCGGAGCGGGGGTCATACAACACGCACACGCCAACCATCACCCTGGGCAGAGCCCGGCCCCGCGGCGATGCTCCGGCACCGCCCGGGACCCCCTCTGGTACCGCCCGGGACCCCCTCTGGCACCGCCCGGGACCCCCTCTGGCACCGCCCGGGACCCCCTCTGGCACCGCC
>VXBQ01003067.1:140187-211771 GCA_013400175.1 Phainopepla nitens
CGCACGGACTGGATCAGGGGCTGGTTGGCGTCCCACTCGTTCCAGTGCCGGTACTCGCCCTTCTCAAAGACGTGCTGGCGGCCCCGGTAGCCGGGGTACTCGTAGCCCACCCACCTGCGGGGACCGAGGCAGCGCTCAGCAGTGCTCACTCCACCTCCTCCCCATCCCCCGGGGCGGGGGCAGTGTCCCCATCCCCGTCCCCATCCCAGAGCCCGTGTCGCTGCCCGCCACAGCCAGGTGGTGCTGGCCGGGGCCGCTCCTGTGTCACCGAGTGCCACTGGTGGGAAACGCCGTGCGCAGGGAGGGGATGGAGAGTCCGTGGAAGGACCACAGCTCCACTGCTAGGGGGGTGGCTTAGGGCAAGGAGCCATCATGCGGCCCCAGGGACAGTGCCGTGGTCCCTGTTACGCCCTGTGGGCCAGGGAAAAGGTGGCAGCAGGGAGGGAACAAGGGACGTGATGGGCACGAGCAGCACCTTGGGAGCAGTGGCTGTGCCGGGTGCTCCTGCCACCACCCTGGGGGCACCGACCCCAGTGCCACGGACAGGAACCTGCTGGGGTGTCCCCTGTGTCCCCATCCTTACGTTCCATTCAGGGCCTTGACGCTGGCCACGCGGTCCTGGAAGCCGTGGGCCCAGAGGCTGGGCACGTCGTCATCCACGATCTCCATCTTCCGCCCGGTGTACCCCGCGTTCTCAAACAGGTGGATCTTGTGGTCAGCGCTGTCCTGGGGGAAAGGGCGGGTCAGGGGCCGCCCCCAGCCCCTGTGGCCACCCCAGCCCAGCCCTACTCACAATCTGGAGGGGCCGGATGGACATCAGGCTGTCGCTGCTGTGGCTGTTGGACCACGAGTCCCAGCGGGGGTAGTCGCCCTTCTCCAGCACGAACTGCTCCCCGGCGTAGGCCTGGCGCTCGAAGCCCAGCCACCTGCAGGAGCCCTGGGTCAGGGGGATGCTGTCCCTGCCACCCCCTGGGGCTGCTCCACCATCCCCACCCCAGACTTACGGGCCAGACTCCACCTGGATGGAGCCCACCTTCTCCATCTCCTTCTCGGTGATGTTGGGGAGCTCCTCTGTCAGCTCACACCTTTTCCCCTGGAAATTCTCCAGCTCGTAGATCGTGATCTAAGGTGGGGAGAGACGCTGTCAGCCAGCACAGCAGGGGAACACCTCGGGAAATGGGGGCAGCAGTGGCTCAAAGGGCTCTGGCTGTGTCCCTCCATCCTGGCCATCCTTTGCTGGTGTCACTCCTCGCCCAGCAGGGCCAGGTCGTGCCAGTGCCTCTGCCCTGACAGAGCTCTGGGCCGAGCTCTGGCCAAGGGTGTTTGTTTGGTGAAGCACAAGCTAGAATTTTGTCCAAGACAGGCTGAAAACCAGCTCAAACACAGCACTGGAAACAGGGAAGGTTTGGGCTAAGAGAATTCCTGAGCCATGGGCTGCCTCTCCTACCTCCAGCCTGGTCATTGCCCATCCTTTCCTTATCACTGCTCCCTTCAGTTCCAACCATCCCCTTGACCTGGCCCAGCTCAAACTCTTTATTCTGTGTTTCCTTCTAAGCCCTGCCAGGTGCAGAGAGCCCAGTGCCTCCCCAGGCTGCCCTGTTCTCAGCAGAGCCTCGAGGCTGAGCTGCAGGATGGGCTGGAGCCATCCCAGTGGCCAGAGCGTGGCAAAAAGCAGGGCCCAGGGTGCCCAGCACCATTCAGGGACCAGGAGGGTCAATGGGGTGACCAGGCATCCCCTGGCACTGTCCCAAAGGGGTCCCAGTGGCAGCATCTGAGCCTGGGACATGGGCAGAGCCTCCTGCACACACCACATAGTGGGGGACTCAAGGGACAAAGGTGACACCCAGGATCCTCAGGAGCCTCTGTGCACCCCAAAACAATATCAGCCCCAGCTCCTGGCACCCCCCTCTCCCACTGGCAGGATCTGCTCCCACCTCCAGCCTTCCCTGTCCAGGAGCAGCTTTGTGGGAAGCTCAGCACCCAGCGCATCCTCTCCAGCTGATTTACCTTCAACCAACCTACGAGCAGAATCCAAACCTACAAAAACTGAAACTGGGGAGATTCAGTGCCTGGGGCCACAGCCGAGCCCACTGTGCTGGGATGCTTCATCTCCTGCATTAAATCCCTGGGCAGCTGCACACCAGCCTGGCCAGATACTGTCCTTGGCAGCCACACGGGCAGGGAGCAGAGCCCCTCCTGCCAGGCAGCAGCAGATCCCCAGACCCGGCTGCTTCCCAGCCTGCAGCCCCCAGGGCTCAACCCCAGAGCGGGGCCAGCACCCACTGCTGCTGTGGGAGAGCTGGAGGCCACTCCTGTGCCCAGCACCACCTGCAGTGCTGGCACTGCCTCCAGCCTGGGGCACACTGCATCCCACGGCTCCACCCAGCATCCAACCCTGACCAGCTGTCCCCAGTACACCCCAGTACACCCCAGTACACCCCAGTATACCTTGTAGTTGCCACCTCGCTCGCCAGCACCCTCCCCAGTCGCCATCTGCTCGGGGGGACTTTGCTGCTCGGTCATTGTGCCTGGAAAACCCAAATTGCAGGAGGTTAAGGCGGGAGGCACCGGGATCTACAGCTGGTAATGAAACACAGAGGGTGAAGCTGGCACGGGAGCAGCAGCCTGGGTTAGCACGGACCCCGCTGCAGCAGCTGTGAATCCCCAGGGATGCCCAGGCTGGGAGCAAGCTCTGTTATCCATCCTCCTCTCCCTCCTGCACACGGGCCGCACATCCTCACCCGCAGCACTGAACTGAGCCACGTCCCAAGTGACACGCTTGCTGTGTCGCCCAGCTGCCACTAAACTCCCATCTCACAGCCCGGCCTTTGTTCCCAGCAGGAATTTGTCAGCTTCCAGCTGCTGACATCCTTCCCCGCAACATAAACCTGACACCTCTCCCTCGCTCCAGCATCCCGGGGGACACCAAACCCGGCAGCTGGAACTGCTGCCACCGCCTTGGCCGGGGGGGATGGCGCTGAGAGCCCCCTCCTCGCTCTCCAGGAACATCCACAAAACTCTGCTCCAACACTGGAACACGCCTTCCCCGGCCACGCCGCGCTGACGAGGGGCTTAAGAGACGAATACAGGAGTTTGATCAACGTCCTGAATCCAACCCCGCAGCTTCGCTTGTCGCCACGCAGGAGCCAAACTCGGACACACAGACTCCCTGTGAAGCCCCTCGCCGTCCCGCCGCTACCTCTCCGTGTGGTTCCGCTGTGCCGGGCGGCTCGGGCGGCCCCGCTATTTATGGGTCGCTTCTGAACAGAACAGCAGAATTCCCCGAGCGCTGATACAGCAGCTGCGTCCACGGAATTCCATCCATGAGATCTCATCTCAATAGCGCGGGCGCGCAGCGAGCCATGGGAACATCATTCGGATTTCTCCCGGCTGCCCCTCGGACACGGGCCACTCGATTTACAGAAGATTAACGTCCAAATTCACATCAGCACGTTCACGCTGCTTCTTGCCAGGTTCTCTGGAAAACTCTGCCATCAGCAGTTCACGGGAGGGTTTAGCCTGGAAGCCGAGCACAGCGCGAAGCAAAATCCGGGCAAAATATCCCCGTTTGTGTGGGCTCCAGGGCAAGGCGCGACGCGGGGCCGGGGCCGGCTCCGGGAGCTCGGCGGGAAGCTGGAGCAGCTCAGGATTTCCAGATTGGCGTTCTTGCTTTAGCTTTGGCCCTAAGCAGGTTCTCTCCATCGAGTCCCTTTTGTTTCTCTGCCCGCAGAGCGGCTCCCTCCCCGGCAGTTCCGAGGAAGGCATCCTGGGGAGTGTGATGGGAGGTTTCTGGAGCCTGGCACAAGGGTTTGTCCATCTTCACAGGCACGAGGGGGGAGTGCAGCCCTTCCACACCAGGCACCAAACTGGGAGCATTTCACCCTGCTGCTAGCAGGCCTGACTCCCTCTTCACCTCTGAGAGTCCCTTCAGACCCAAACCATCCTGATTTCCTCAGGGAACATTTTACTCAGCTGCACATATCCCCATTTACTACGGCCTTTGCAGGTTTTTCTACCTGCTTTGAGTGTGGCTCATCTTGGAACCAAGCACTACCCAAGAAACTTTTACTGAAACTGCCAAAAGAGTGAATCCCCTGGGCCAGGCTGGACAAATGGAATGGGAGAGGGATGGAAACCTCTCCTGCTACACATGTTAGAATGAGGCCCTTCAGCCCGATCCCATCCCTGGGTGTGACAAGGATGACCCAGGAGGTGTCTCCAACTGACTCCTCCTTGCTCTGCCCATCCTGTGGCTCCTGAAGAAGATTTGCTGTCCCCATCAGAGCTGTCTCACAGGTGCCACAGCTCCAACAGGGACAGACAGAGGAGGAATGGATTCATTTCTGTCTTACCAAACACAACGTCATCTGTCCTCGACAAATCAGAAACGCAGAATTTCTTGTGCTTCCTTCCCAGCATCCTCATTTATCGAGCTCTGCCACGGCCACAGGGCCCTGGATCTGCCTCTCCCAGCTCTCCACACTGACAAGGCAATTCCAAAAACACGACAGAAGGGGCACTGGATCTCCTTGATGCCTCTCCCAAACAGACCTCAATTTCCTCTCCCTGTCAGCCTCTTAAACCCCTTTGAAAAACGACTGTTAGAAAATAGATGTTTTTTGTTAATACCTGGCAAAGCTAAACTGGAACTGTAATGGTAAAGAACAAAATACAGCAGCCAGAGTATCTTTATTCCCTAAGAAACTGTGTAATACAAAATATAGGATTTCTGTTGTGACCCAGATTGACAGAATCTCTAAGGCTACGTGGAGCAATATAAAAGCTTAATCTCCACAAGAGCTCCTTCAAAACCAGATTTGATACCATTTTGATTTATATGGAATGAGAAAAACCCATGAACCACCAGACCTTGGCTCTCCTCCTCTGCCAATCCCACCAGAAGAACCAGAAGTTACTTCAGATTATATTTTTGCAATACATTTATATTTGAGTGAACAGGACAGCCATGGAACAGAGCTCACCACCAGCTCAGGAAGGATTCCCACCCTCCACCCTCTCCACTCCCAGGGTGAGCAGAACTAGGCCAGGACTCTGCAGCCCCTGCCAGAACACCCCAAATCCCATTAAAGCTCCATGGAAGTGCTTTCACAGAATCACAGGATGGTTTGGGTTGGAAGGGACCTTAAAACTCATCTCACTCTGCCCCCCTGCTCCCCCAACCTTCCACTTAGACCAGGTTGCTCCAAGCTCTGTCCAACCTGGCCCCAAAAGCCTTCACCTCCTAAAAGTCCATCTTTAAAAGGAATTAAAGCAAATACCTGTTTTTCCTTCCCAGCACTGGGCAGAAGGGATGGATCCAACACACCCCTCCCTTGGCTGCAGCTGCTCTTGCACCAGTGTCCTTCAGGGAGGTGCAGACAGTGACCCTGGGCTGGCAGGGAGCACAGTTATGGTGACAGCTCTGTATTTCACTGGAATAGTTTGTTTTACCTCCAGAGCTGGCTTGGGGACAGCAGTGACAGCGCTGGGAACTCGCCCCAGAGGTTCTGCACCTGGGCAGACCTGGTGAGGCAGAGCCACACCCTGTGGCAGCACCTAAAAACTGCCCAGCTCCCCCTGAAACACACTATCCCTGCAGAAATCAGGGATTTGCTGCTCCAAACCTTTCACAGGTCACACTTTGCATTCAGTTTGCAAATAACTTGTTTGCAAACAAGGAACAGGGTGAAACAAACTTCTGTGGGAGTGAAAAGGGGATGCTGTGTGGGGGGTTAAGTCCTATGGAAAGTCTTGGAATGTCAAAGGTTGGAGAACCAAACGTTGCTTCTTTCTCTGCACGAACTGAAAGGCTCTGGTGGATGAGGATCAAACTGAAGATTCACAGATGTTAAAAAGGTGAATTTGCAAACAGAAAAATAAAAAGGAAGAATTCCACAACTGGGAATTCTAATAAAAAGCAATGGAGCAGCTGTGCAAGTCCCTGACACGAGCAGGGATCGCTGGGGATCATGAGAGGAGGGCAGTCAGAAAGTGTTCCTGAATTCCACAAAACACATCATCCCACCTTTAAAACCCAACATTGATGTGGCTTTTTAAGCAAGGAGAAGGGTCTCCATCACCTTCAGCATCACTTTTTGGACAAGAGCTGAACCTGCTCCAGGGCAGGGTGCAGGAGTGAGGGAAGCAGCACCTCTGAAGGAACCTTAGAGCTCACTTCCATCTCCAATAAACAGCAGGAAAAAGCACTTGGCAACAAAAGTGAAAGCATAAAAAATTCCAAGAAGCATTATTTGGAATTGAAATAGAATTATATAAAGTGTATTACAGTCTGTTCTATCATTTAAGAAGTAATAACATATTTATATATCTTTTATTACAGAGTGATAACCCGAAGAGAAGGAAGTAGATATTTAATCCATGTACAATATAAAGAAATAACAGAGCAGAAAAAAAACCAAAACTTTCCCATTCAACAACATTCTAAAGATGCTCTTTAATTAGACATTTAAGCATTAAACATTTCTCAGTAGTAGGTTAAACTACTCAATACAGTAATTTCAGTGCATTGTCCGAGCAGACGTGGAAATGCAAACACATTCAAGGGCTTTGTGGAAACCTCGTGTCAATCCCCTCAGTTTCCTCAACACAAAGAGTTATGGAATTTCTGGCCTAGACCAAGAACCAGTAAATCCTCCAACTGTTGGGAACGCAACACTGTCACCTGTGGGAGTGGAAAAATGCAGCCTGTGTGACTGTTCCTGTGAGCAGGGACTTGCCTGATGCTGGCCCAGGTGAGTGCCACACGTGGGACACACCCAGGGAACCCTGGGGTGCTGCCACAGGAATATACCCAAAAAAACCCACACTGAGAGTCACCTTCTCCAGCATCACCTAAAGGAGAGGGAAGGAAATCTGTGCAAGGTTTTAGAAGGAGCTGGTCAATGGTGGTGGCTGTGCTGACAGGGCCCATCCCCAAATCCCATCAGAATCCCGGGGATCACTGCTCTGTGGGGAGCAGAGGGGCTGCCAAACCAACAGTGGCAACAGCTCCCATGAGAAACAGGGAAAAGCAACAGGGAAAAGACTTTTACATCAGACAGATGTCTCCATCTCATCTCCAGGGAGCTGCCACCGGAATAAGATCCCGGAGCCAGAGATGTGCAGATGGGACTTGTCTCCTGCCATCCTGCTGCTATTTCCTGCAGACTGGGCCTGCAAATCCCTCCCTCTGTGACTCCTCCAAGAGGTGAATTGGCACATGGTTTTGGCAGCTCCAAGCCTGACAGACAGCGGCCCGGGCAGGCCCCAGGGGAGCCGCGCTCCCCAAACGCTGATTGGGAAAAAAGACAAAAAGGAGCAGGAGTTGAAGTGCTGGTGCTTTATGGTTTGGATCCAGAGGAGCCCCTCAGCAGGATGTGCAGCCCAAGGAGCTCTGCCAGGTGAGGGGAGCTCTCCAGTCTCCTTTTCCCTCTTCCACGTTCTCCTGGTTGAGCCTGAGGAACGCCTGGAATCACCTCCCTCCCTGGGCTATGCCTTTAAAGGGTACTGAAAGAGCACTTATCTGGGGCAAGAATCGAGGCTGTCTTCCATGGCCATGGTGGTTGGTGTTTCAGAATGAGTGTCCAGAGACAGGGAATATCTGAGAATTAGGGATACCCAAACACCTGTGTGGTCCAGGAGATCTCTACTCCGCTATCAGCACATCTTGCCGAAGGAAAGACAGGAAATCATCTGAGAAACTGAAGATCACATTTAGGTTATCCCACAAAATCAGCATAAAAATAAAAACTTAAACCTGGTATTTACAGATTAACAAATAAAAATATGAAGTGGGACTATCCAAACTGCTATTAAAGTGACATTCAACAATTAACTGGAACCCTGATATGAGTGTAACATCCTCCCTCTTCCCTTCCTTTTTTGTTATAAAAACAGTATTTACATATTTTTACTTTTTTGTTTTTTTTAAAGAGAACTGGTTGACATTATTGCTTGATCCTTTTTAGGAAAGACATTCCAATGAAGCAATTATTCCACATGCTGACAAAACACAGAATATACCACTTCAAGAGTGACAAAAGTTAACATTTTGTTCATCTAAAAATTATCTTCATCTGCCAGGTCAGCAGATCACATGTAAATACAAGCCAATCAAAAATACATTTTACAAAAAATAATCAAGTTTCCTTTTTCAATATGGCAGTAAACATGATTTGTTCTTCCACTCTCACCATCCATGAATTTCATTCTAAATAGGAGCTTACTATTTGTTCACAAAAAAAAAAAAAAGAAAAAAAAGATACATTTGATTAAAATTATTAATTTCATAAACAAACACAAAGCCCAGCCAGACACATCTCCCAGAGGTGAACACCTACAGAGTCTGTTTCACAGCAAGGGGGGTTCCCTGGATCACAGCACTCCCAAATATCTGTTCTCCAACACTTTCTGAAGTGCCAGCTGTGACCCAGGGGGGTTCTCCTGGCAGGCAGGTCTGAGGTGCCACTGTCCCCCTGACCTGACAGACACAGCTTTGTATTTGACTATGAATTGAAGCAGCTTTTCTCCACAAAACAGGAAGGCACCATGCACAGAGCAGTTGAGGCAGGAAGCAAACAGCAGCAACATGACATGGGGGTTTAGGTTCAGATGAGTTAAGGCTTCTGTTAAACTTCTTTATCTTCTCCGAGTTAGAATCACTGTCTGGAAAGGAAAACAGAAGGAAGGGTGTGATATGGTCAGGCAGCTGGAACAGGAACCCCTTAAAATCTGTTTTCTGTTGTAGTGCCACCTTGGTCTTGTCTATTTAATGCATTAAATGCTTAAGAGCTGCCCAGAATCGTGCTGAAACCACACAAAGTTTTCAAACTTTGGGAAATCCCAGCCCCAACAGAGTGAGGGTTATGAAAATGAAATTATGTGCAGAGAATCAGTGGAACTGTGACTGGAAGTTGAGGGGCACTGCCCTGCTTGGCACCAGTCCCTGACACCCCTGGTGCACAGGGCAGGGTCACAGTGCTGACACCAACACTCCAAAGGAAATGTGAGTTTGTCACTGCACACCTGCACTCAGCAAAGCCCCCCTTCCTACCCAAGTACCTTTTCAAACCTGATTCTCATAATGGCTCTGTCTCTTCTTTGATTTCAGCTCCTTCAGCCACTGAGGAGACTTTTCTTCTGACCTAAGATATATAAAAAAATACACTCTTTATTCTTCCATTACGAAAACTCCTGACAGAAACAACAAAAAAGGGAATGTACAGCTTGTTGCGTTATTTTTTCTTTCACCAAGAAGAGCATCAGCCTTTTCCTGACGCTGGCATTCTCTCACCTGTCCTCCTTTTCCACGCTGGAGGGCAGCACTCGGCTGCTGGGAGTGCCGAGCTGTGCTTTGGGGGATTTGAAGAGCTGAGCAGAGCCGATGTCACCAGTGCTCTCCGACTCCTGTCTTTTCCGCAGTTGGGCCTAAAGATAAACATAAACAAAGGGGCCTTTTAAGCCCATCCAGGCTTTGTTTTTGGAATGCAGAACGGGTCACTCCAGATTTATAAAAACAAAAAAAATTCCCTGAAATGAGTGAGGGAATTCCTTATAAAGCTCACCTTGAGAACAGAGTGATCCATCCCTGGGAACACAGGTAGTCTCTGGGCTTGCACAGAAGACGACCTCGGAGTGTGCTGGATCTTGTCTTCCTCCTCAGAATCTTCCTGTTGCATAGTTTTCTTCTCTTCTAATGAATTGTTAACAAAACAAAAGAGCAGAAGGGTAAACCATGAGCGTTTAGTTCATCTCTGCCTTGCTCCAGATCTCTTCCTGCCCTCAAGCATGAACGAAGGGCAGTATTTAAAAAATGCCTTTTACAAACTCCTGCCCTTGCACCCAGGCTGATCACAACCAATTATTCCAGGTAGCTGTGGAGGTTACCTGTGGAATCTTTGAACATCCAGCCATTATCTGGTTCTTCTGTCAAGGAAAACCTGTTCTCCAGGTCCAGCCCTCTGCTCCTGCGCAGCGAGTGGGACGCGGGTGCCCGGCACCGGCGCTTCTTGCTCAGCTGCACCCGAGTCTTCAGAGCACTGGAGTCCAGGACACCTGTGTGCTGGAGAAACAACAGACCTGGCAACGAGCCCCACCTCCCCCACAGTGAAATCCCAACCCACATGACTGCATTCACCAATTAAAATATATAATTTGCCTGATTATTGTTATTGTAGTCACTTAAAATCATACTAAGAGGGTTTAGGAAGAGGACTTCGTGGCTAACTGGGTGTAATCCTTTGGTGTCTCTATGCTGTGGATATCTGAGTTGCATTAATAATTTGCACTAAATTAATATAAAAAATAACTGCAATAATCAGGAGTTTGGTTCCTAGAGTGTTTTATGTTCCTAGGCCTTGCTAGTTGGTAGCAGCTGAAGGTAAATCGTAAATCCCGAGACTGCAATCTAAAAAGAGCAACTACAGAAAAATTCCCTTGGAGTGCAGAGCTGCAGCTTCCCTGCCAGTCAAAAACACTCAAAGCCACTCACCAGCAACAAGGACACTCCAAGTTTAGTGTCACAGCATTCAGAAAACTTCTGTGATCAGTCATTTCCAGCACATCCAATAAGCAGTAACATTTACAGAGCAAACCAAGGAGCTAAAATTTATTTACTTGCTTAAAGCAATTTGCTGTTACAGATTTGCCTGTAACCACCAAATATCCCTGAGTCTCCCCTTCTCCAGAAGATGTGGGTTTGCTCCTTTTTTTCAAAAGATTTCAGGTCAGGAATAAATTGCTCAACACACAGTGTTTTCCAGCTGCACTTGGAGCTAATAATGTTTTACAGAGACATCTTTAGTGGCCCAGAGACAAAACAGAACCTTCTGGAAGTGTTCAAACACTGTGTGGCACTTGGGGACATGTTAGTGGTGGCCCTGGCAGTGCTGGGGGAACAGCTGGACTCAATCTTAGAGGGCTTTTCCAAACTAAACAAAGTTCTTGCAGCACTAGACCTCATCAACTGTCTATGGCCAGAAACTGGTCTTACACCAACTGCAAGATTCTTCACTATAAAAAAAATCCTTTAAAATGCCACTGTGAGCTATTGTGGAAAGAAACCAATTGTAAATTTATGTTAGTGAAGGTCTTTACAGCCTTAAATCTGCAGGGCTGACCAGCACAGCAGTCACTGGTTTTTTGTGTTATTTAATTATGCTTCCAATATCCATCCCTGGAAGTGTCCACGGTCAGGTTGGATGGGGCTTGGAGAAATCTGGCCTAGTGGAAGGTGTCCCTGCCCGTGGCAGGATGTGGAACAGAATGAACTTTAAGAACCCTTCAAATCCAAACCAGTCTGGGATACCATGATTGATTATCCAAGGCCAGCAGCTTTATGGAATCTCTCAGAACTTGAACATCACAAAGACTTAGAAGAACTCTGTAGTTTTGATCCTAAACTTTTCAAGCAGGAAAGCAGCTGGAAAAGTTCAGTGTGGGAAAGGCAGGGCAAAACTGGTTGCAAAGTTTCCAGAAACAAATGCTTTGCAGGGACTAACTAAGGGAACACGCGATGGCAACTTACATCAATGAAGGAGAAATAACTCTTGTCCTCGGAGGCTGTGTCCCCTGAAGGAGGCAAATCAGTGCCATCAGTGGAGTCCATGTCCGTGCTGGAACGATCCAGGCTGGTGCTCCTTTGGTCTTTGGAGAAGTCATGGTGCTCAGCCAGGGAGGGTGGCTCTGTCTGTGAGGACAGCGAGGACGGGTGGCTGCCCGGGGGCTGCTTCCGCCCCGACGCAACCTCATTGTCCAGGGAAGGAGATTCTCCCACAAAGCTGCAAATGGAGCACATGGAACCTGTGAGACTTTGGGGCAAACAAAGACCTGCAAGGCCAGGCTGGATCCTCCTGGGCAGCGGGAGTTAAATAAAAGTGGAACAGTAAGTTTGAGTACCAGCAGCAGGGTGTGGATCCCCTCCCCTTGCACAGCCCTCACCCCTTGGATTCATAGTGTGTTGGGGATTGGGGTGTATTCCAGGCAGCCAGAGGATTTTTTCCTTCAGGAATGCTGCAGCTGAAGGGAGCTGGGCACCAGGTGGCACCCTAAGGCAGGGCTCCTTGGGCAGAGCTTCCTGTGCCTGGGGAAGGAGGGCAGCAGCACCTGCTCCCCGCTGCTGGGATAATCCCAGTGTGTTCCTAGAATTCCTCCCGTGGCCTAGACTGACAGGAATGAGCTGCAGGGTCAGGACTGAAAGTTGGACACAGCTGTGTCTGCCTTTGTCACAAAGGCTGGAGTATTCCTTGAAATAGGAAGACTCTACTGTCAGTAAAAATTGGGCTGTCTTGCTTCTAATTCCCAGTTTGAGAAATCCAAAACTATTTAGCTCTGATTTTTCTTCTCCTCTTGATAAAAGTCTTTAATCACTAAGCACCATTTCTTGGGCACATATCTAGGAAAACTGTTCTAAACCTAAAAAACCTACATATATATAAATATATGCACATCTTTTAAGCAATAAAACAAAAATATTTGGTACAGCAATCCCAGGAGAAAGGTCCTCAGGAGTTTACTGCTGGATAACAGCATTCCATCAGCACCAGCACATGGTACAGTGTCCAGTCTGGCAGAGCAGACACTGCCCAGAGGGTTTCCAGCACACGAGCAGAGGGAATGCTGCTTCCCTCCTTCACCAGTGGGCCCCAGGATAATTAAGAATGGCACTAATGAGCTCTGGGGGAAAGTTTTTGTCTAGAATTTTTGCTTCAAATGACATTTGGTATCTGCAGCATTAGACTTTAGAGGCACTGCAATATGGAAGAAGGGACAATCTGCAGGACCTTTCATAGAAATTAAAGTGTGTGTGGAAAGGATCCTGTTGGATTTGCATGTCTCCAAAAAGTCTCTTCCCTGCTACATCCCAGGGCTGCAGCTGATACAATTCACTGAGTTTTTTAAAACCGAAATATTTGAGAGCAAGATGTGACAAAAATCCAGCTGAATTAGCACGGGTTGGTGGTTCCTCATTCCCAAACCTTCCCAATGGATTTTCCTTTGGAGTTCCTGCACAATTACAGCCCCATACACCAACCCCTGTGGCACAGCTCATCCCCAAATGGGGGAAGGATGCCTGGAGTCCAAACCCTTTTATGTGCAGTGGATTCTTTCCAGTGAACAGCAAATTAGGGGGAAAAATTCCCTTCAGAAAAATGAAATTGAAAATGTATTTTCAGTTCTCATTACTGAGACATAGCATGCACCTCTTTCTATTACTTCATTAAGATTTCAGGCTTTGTTAGCATATCCATGAGCTGCCCTCGATGTTCCACAGGTGCATTTATAGACACTTCTCTGAGAAATCATCCCTCACATGGAGCACACAAACCCAGCAGGACGGTTATCACTATGGGTAATAAACTGACAGCAATCCTCACTTCCAGCTGCAATTAAATTTAATTAGTTTTAGCAAGATGGTGTATAGAGGCCATAAAGAAGGTGTTGCTTTAGCCTGTGAAATGAGGAGTCAGAGCTGTATGGCTCCACCATCTAAAACCAATTCCTTTCCTGTAAAAACCAATGAATTTCCTTATGGAGACTCTTCTAACCTAAAAGAGTTTTCTACAGTGCCAACTTGGAAAAGCTTATTAAAACACTAGAGAAAAACTAGAATAAAACATTTTAGATAAACTAAGAAAAATCCAATTAACACCTCCAAATTGGAGGAGATGGTTCCATCTCTGTCCATCCCAAGGAGTTACTGGCCAAAGCCCACTGGAACCAGCCCAGAGGAGCTCCTTACACTAATTCCAGCAGTGACTCAGCTCTAGAGGAAAATACTCCTTCCTTCACCTTCCAAAAACTCATCTAGGAAAAGGTTCATCCTGTTGCCATGAAGTTATATGGCTTTTGATTTCAAAATTTCTTTCCTCTCCCAGAGAAGCAGTGGAGTCACCATGCCTGGAAGTGTCCAAATGCCAAGCACAGGTGGCACTGCTTGGTTTAATGGCCACAGTGGGACTCAGGTGAAGGTTGGACTCGGTGATCTCGAATCTTAATCCAACCTTAAGGACTCTGTGATTCCATGAAGATGAGGTCATTCACAGAAGCACTAATGGAACACTCCTAAAACAATCCCTGCCTGGCTCCAACAGTGGGAAATGCCCCAGACTGGAGGTTCCCCCAGCACAGCAGGAGGCTGTGACACCGTTTGGTCCCCGCGGGATGTGACACCGCGGGGCTGGCAGAGGAAATGCTCCGAGGGAAGTCAGCCAGGCCAAACAGGAAAACTGAACCATCAACATCTCCTGTGAGTTCCTGCCTCCAGCTGGGCTGAGGAGGAGGCATCAAAGGCAGAGCCCTGCTCAGAGCACCCACAGCAATGTGAGGAGAATGTCTGCACTGCTCCTGGCAGGGACTTCATCCAAAATAAACTGCAGACAAAATGCACGTTCAATATATTCCAGCAAGACTTCCATTATTTAGAAGTACATTAATCTCATTTCTCTTCAAGTGCCTGAATTAATTCAGCAGTAATTCCCCTGCAATGAGCTCTAAGTCAAAATAAAGCAGAGCAATGGGGTGGCAAAATGCTGAAGAGTCTCTATACTGTCACCATTATAGTGTAAAAAAGGCAAAACCTAAATATTTCTTGCAGTGCAAACAAAATTCCAGCACACAGGATTGAGTTCAATCCTTCAGTGAACCGGAATGTTTAGGTGGAGCTGTTCTAATCAGGATGGATGGATGGAAATAACTCTCCAGTGCTGTCTGCTCTGAAGCTGAGACAAGCACCTTTGTTAAGAAACTGATCTCAGAAATGTCTGTACCATGCTGGAATCCAAGTTAATTTTACAGCAGCCTGGCTGTCACTGTTGGCACTCACTTGGCTGCTGAACCTCGAGCTGGTCCTTATCCTGATTTCATAAGCAATAAAATATTTATAACACACAGTTCTCAAGTGCAGAACAAACCAAACGTAATTGACATTAATGTCTGCTGTAAGATCCAAACAAGTATAGCATTAGAAACCAGATAAAATGCTATTTTCATACCACACTGAGCAGACAGGACATGAGTTCAGGGTAGATCAAGCTGTAATTTACACAACAGGTGTGAACTATAAAAAACTTCACACTTTGCTGCTCTAGGTTTATTTCACTAAATCATTCTGAGAACAGAAAAGCATCAGCAATACTCAATATCAGTTTCACTCAACCGATATTCCATTTCATCCTCCACTTCACCACCAATAAAACACTTGAGAGTCTGAGATGTGGGCATAGAGAGATGCACCCTGTGTCACCCCACCTGAGGCCCAGACTCCCTGTTCCAGAGGGATTTTGCCACTCTGCTATTCCAGAGGGGTTTTACCATTCAGCCCACTTGGTAGTATTGTTAAAGGAATGGCAATGTCAGAAAATCAGATTTAAAAACAAAGAAAACAAATAAAAGTGTCCAAGAACAGGGCTTGGAGCAACCTGCTCTAGCAGAAGGTGTCCCATGGCCAAGGGTTGGAATAAGATGATCTTTAAGTCCCTTCCAGTGATGCCTTAAGTTTTAGATTTTATATTTTTCAGATTCTGTGCTGTTTTAGTGTGTAGTTCTGGGCTTTGTATCAAGAGTTCTTAAGCTCTCTTTGCGGAGCAGGGCGACAAAACAATTCCTTTCTAGCTGAGGACCAAGGACAAATTTGAGGTCCAAGAGTGGAAACAACAGTGAAGGAAGAGAAGGAACAAGGAGGATGGAGCTTCATCACCTGAAGCTGTAATTGGACAATTCACTCCAATCTGCTGATGGACCAAAACCTATAAAAGTGTGAGGCCTCGTGCCCGGGGATCCATTTTGTGCCCATTTGTGGGTTTGACTTGGGTGCAGCCCCAAGGGGTTCCTGCACTGCCCAAGCTGGATCCTTCCAATAAACACCTTTTTATCCTTTAATTCTACCTAGTCTCCGTTTCCAGGTCAGCCTACCCAACCATTACCAGCACGAACCACCACTGTGGGACGTGGGATTGCAGCATTTCCCCTCATCCCTGGGCCGAGGGCAGCCCTCACCTGTCGCCGCTGTGCCGCTGCTCGTTCCAGGTGCCGTACTGGCTGTCGGGCTCCTGCACCAGCGTGTCCGTGTCCTTCGCCCCCGGCGGCTGCCTGGAGAAGCATTGCCTCAGCTGGTCCTGCAACAAAACCTCCAGTCAGTGCTCCAGCCCCTGGCTGAGGGGTTAACAGGTTTTACAGGCAGTAACGGGTTGGAATCTGACAATTAAACTTGGCCGACTGGGAATGAACCTAAACGCGAAGTGCTGCTCTGTACAATAATTCTCTGTAGGATAATTCTCTGCACAATAATTACAATAATTGTTTTCCTGGGCAAATAATGGATTCCAGAGGTTGGAGCTGACTCCCTGGAGCTCCATGCTGCTTTAATATTGCTCTTATCTCAGGTTGCACAGAACTTTTCAAAGTACCTATGCAAGCACAAGGAATTCTGCAGGGAATGACATTTCATCTCCTCAAGCACAGCAGGCAAACATCAACTCCACTGCTCTTTTCCTGGGTTTAATAAAATGATCCTTTTTTTTCTTTCCCCAAGCTGTCTTTGGAAGACATTCAAAATAAAACACACAAATAAATAAAGAAATAAATAAGCAGAGGGCCAGACACAAAAAGCCTTCTACAAATTGATGTAATCCAAACCCAATGCAGGACAGACCATGGTGGGTTTGCTCTGTTTTACTCTGACCTCTCCTTTCCTGTTTTTATTCCATGGATCTGCTGCTTTCCTAAGAAGGAATGAGTGGATTCCAGGCCCTCACTTTTCCAGAGAGAGAAGTGGGTCAGTGCTGGCACCCCAGATTCTGCAGCACACCAATGCCAACCCAGCCCTGCAGCTGTGCTGAGTTATTCAGGGTGCTTCAAGAGTTCCTGAAATCCTACACTGGGAGCAGATAATTAACTGTTGGTCCCTTTCACCTTCATTACCCTGAACAAATACAAACATGGTTTTCAGCTCCAGATCAGTTTTGCTTATCAAGATTTTATCTGACAGCAAATTACATGGTTTTCCACCTGCCCTTGGAAAAATCCAAGGATTTTTCCTCCTTTGTAAGCACCCCCCTGTCTCCGACCCACTGAGCAGAACATGTTGCTGAGACTGGAACACATCTCCTTCCCTTCAGGCAGCACACACAAAGTAACAATAATTAAGAAATCCCGTATTTAATATATAGAAATCCTTCATATTATTGTGGGGAAAAAAGAGAGATTGCATGTTTACTTGTTTCCTTTCTTTTGTACACCTAAAAAATGCTGCCTTAAGACTATAAAACCATTAAGGATAATTCAGTAGTGCTGACACCTGGCTACTGAAGAAGTCCACAACCCTTTCAGCTGTCATAACCAATTCTTATTTCCCAGTGGCCACAGCCACTCTCCAGCCCTGTCGTGCTCTTTGCTGCTGACAAAGTGTTTGTGTTTTAATGCAAAGAAAATACAAAAGGCTCCACCATTTAGTCCAACTATCACCATGCACCTCAAAGTTAGAGACCAAGTTAAATTCTGTCTGCAATACTCAAGTAAAACAGGCTCAGTTTGTGAGTTACATGGCACAGACGTTTCCTGCTTTTCATACTCCAGATGTTCCCACAGCCCCAGAATTCACTGGTTCTTACACTTTATACAATCATAGGATCTTTAAGGTTGAGAAAAAACCTCAAAAAGATGGAGTCCAACCTATCCTATATAGACATCTAAATAGAGATATGTACATGAATGCCTGGAGGCAAGTTAAGCTCTTACATTTCCCAGTTCCTGCCAGGTACAAGATTCCAAACGCGAGCCAGGCACACGCTGCTTCCAACATGGGAGATAGTCTGCTATTTCCTAGAAGCCACAGGGCATTTCCTCCTGCTTGGCTTGGCTGTATGTTTTGCCTTCCACAAATTCCCTCTGCAGCTTCCCAATCCCATGATTTGCTCCAGGGACTCCTGGGCTCAGCTCTCACCCAGTGGCCACAGCACCTTTGGACTGCGGCTGTCCTTCTAGGAAAGGCACTAACAAATACCAGTGGCTCTTCTCACTTCCCTCTCAAATGTCCACGCTCATTAAGGGTTTTTTTTTTTCCACCTTGATGCTTATTATGAATTTTTTTCAATGCCAATCCCACATCATGAGTTACCCCACTCTTATAATCAGTTTGTACAGTATTTTCCACTGGTTACGACTAAAGCCCGTTACCTCTACACATGGCACCATTTTATTTGCAATCACTCACACTGTTTCTACTTAGAAATGAGACTAAAAAGCTTAGAAACAGGAACAGGAGCAGCAGAGGAGCAGCTTTTGTTGTGTTGCAGTGGGGAGCCCTTGTTTACACAGCGCTGAGTTATCGGGGCTGCGGGGGCTGTACAGGAGAGGTGTGGACAGCCCAGATAACAACGCCTCAGCAACCACAGGGGTCAAGTTTAGATGCAAAACACCCCTCCTGTGAAGGCTCAGTAATGCCTAACAACATTTTACACTGCTGGCCACAACGACACCATTAGCAGAGTTATTTCTCTGTGCTAAACCCAAAACAAGCCTGAAAAAGAAATAAATTACTGCTTCTGAGGACATTGTGACAATACAACAAACAAAGTCTAAATGTCAGGAATAAAATGCTCCAAATTCTAGGAAATCTAGAGTTCTCTATGTTCTAAAGACTTTGTTATATTCAGAATAATTATTTCATTTTGCTTCTGGAGGAACCGGATTATTTCAAGACGATTGTGTCCTTCCCCAACAGGCTCTTTCAACACCTACTCTTTAAGGTGCCAAATGATTAACTGGAAAAAAAAATAAACCTTCTCTAGGTACTAAGCACAAAAATAAGGAGTGGGAAGAGGAGCTGATCCTCTCCTTGGCTGGTGGAGGAGGTGTTGGCTGGGGGCAGCGAGGTGGTGCAGAAAAGTAATTTATAGCCTGTGCAGCAGCTCGGAGGAGAGGGGGTGCAGAGGAAGGAAATGACAACAAACCAGGAAGATTTTCCTTGCCAGAAGGTCATTATTAGCAAGAATGAAGTGTTTTAGATTTTTTTTGAAGATCTTTTTTTCTATCATTGCCACAACACTCCTGAAAGACACAAGGCAGTCAACATATGAAGCCAGGCAAGGTACAGACATTTCCTCCATAAACAGGATATTCAGGAAACTGGAAAACCAATCATTCCAAAGGAAAAAGCAGTAAAGAGGGGTCTGGTGTCTTTTTAGCACACAAGATAAACCCAAATTAGAACTCTTCTAATTTATTATGACAGATAAATCTCCCAAATCAAATAAAACCCACACCCAATCCAGGTTTCAAATGCTGTAATTCCCCAAGCTTTGATCTTTAACTTCCCAATTCTTACACCAGGAGCCAGGAAAAAAAATCTACTTAATTTTTCTATAAATTAAAGCAGCTGAGCTGTGTCCTGCTTTGCCTCTGGTTCTTCTAAAACGAGCCATTATGATTATGCCTCTTTCAGTTCTTCCTTGGAATTAAGCTGGGCTTGGCTACAGTCCAGGGCTGATTACTCCTGCAATTTCCCGTTCCTGAAAATGATGCACGCACAACATTGGTCCCACCAGCCCCAAAAATTACCCCCAGCTCTGGGTCAATGCAGACATTTACGTGCAAAACCCTTCTGCACTGATGGGAAATGAGGACCTGGCACAGGAGGAACACCAGCTCCGAGAGATCTCCTGAGTCAGAAGCTGCACATACAGTTTCAAAAATATCTTTTTTTTGCCAAGGAGCCCGAGACATCAGCCAGCCAAAGTGACAGCCCACAGCTTGAGTGTGAATGTTCAGAGCTAAATTCCACTGGCATGGATTGGGTATGAAGAGGAACTGCACAATGGAAGGAAGTTTTGACCATCTGCCTTGTTAATACACAACTCAGAGAAAAAATGGTGCTGAATTCTTGAAAAAGGGTGCTTTTCCTTTTTTTTTTTGTAAAATTCATTTTCCCCTCTCCTTACTTCAATTAAAGAAGCAAAAAAATGTGGTCAAATTGGCCCTTAAGTGTGACACTGCATTTTAGCAGAGCTCACAGGTTCTTACAAATCCCAAAAAGTATTCCAGCTGTTCCCCTGCAGCATGCCAGGAAGACAGCCATAGACCTCCACCTATTCATATTTTATGATATTAGTTTGTAGTTTACTCTGCTTTGAATAAGATGTTGGGCTGGATGAGCTCCAGAGGTCCTTTATAACCTAAATTATTCTACAATTATTCTAAGGATTCTAAGGACTAAGAGGTGAACTATATATCTTGGAGCACTAAGAGAATTATCAGAACACAACATCAGATCGAAACCAGCCAACACTGAAAACCCCACCACAATAAGAGGGTCAATGGGTCACAGATTTTAATTTGGAAGTACCCAAATGCCAAGACAGCAAGTGGGAAGAGGATCCCAGAATTTCCATCTGTACTTACTATCCATCCAATGAATGCTGCCCATAAGGAGTAAGTCATGGCTCCAGCTCTTCTCAATTCCCAAAAATCAGGTGGGATTCAGACTGGTGAGATCGGCCAGCTCTGTGCTTTAATTAATTGCTGAATGGAGTCAGAGCTTTGGGGAACGTTCCAGGCTGAGGCAGAACCTTCTGCCCCCTCCCTCCCTGCTGCAGCCCCAGATAAAGAGTTCCAAGAACTGCCCAGCTGAGCTCAGGGATGAGTTACAGACCTCCAGCATGAGGGAAGGCTCCCCAGCCCTCCCCAACACCCCAGCCAGCACAACAGCCTCCAACAGGACAGCACTGCCCCATCCCTGGAGACCAGCCCCAAGAGCAATTAATGGAATTAATGCATTAATTAACGGAATTAATGCAAGAGAATGAATGGAATTAATCCATCTCAGAACCTGCAGGGCTTTACACCCCGACACAGCCACCTCCAGGGTGCTCAGCAGGTAAGGAGATATCACTGAGTGGTCGTGGTGTGTGCTCAGATGTGGAGAATCCCTCTGTGGGTGGCCAGCTCTTGGGTCTCAGCACAGGAAGGACATGGAGATGTTGGAGTGAGTCCAGAGGAGGCCGTGAAGATGATGAGAGGGATGGAGCAGCTCTCCCATAAGGAAAGGCTGAGAATTGGGGTTGTTCTGCCTGGAGAAGAGAAAGCTCCAGGGAGACCTTACTATGGCCTTTCAGTATCTAAAGGGGCTCCAAGAGAGCTGGGGAGGGACTTGGGGCAGGGGGGAATGGCTGCCCACTGACAGAGGGTAGGTTCAGATTGATGCTAGGAAGAAATGCTTCCCTGTAAAAGTGGGGAAGCCTGGCACAGGCTGCCCAGAGAAGCTGTGGCTGCCCCTGGATCCCTGGAAGTATTCCAGGCCAGGTTGGATGGGGCTTGGAGCAACTTGGGATGGTGGGAGGTGTCCCTGCCCATGGCAGGGGCTGCAGTGGGATGAGCTTTAAGGTCCCTCCCAACCCAGATCACTCCATGATCCTGCTGGCCCCGGTGCATCCTGGGCTGGGCAGGACAAGCTGGTTTGATCTTTGGATAAGGAGCTGCTGCTGCTGCTGCTGAATGCACAAGGAACGCCTGGAGAAACACACGTGTGCCCCATGTGACTGCGAGCACTCACACAACACATTTAGCTCTCTTAGATCCTAAGGAGCTCCACTGCTCTGCTCAAAAATCCTTTAAATAATGGATGTTTCCCTCTCCCATGGGCAGTGGAGTAGGTTCCAGTCCCACAGTACCAAGCATCTCATACATGCCATCAGCCCCTGTTGCTATGCAACCCTGGGCTGTCTCTCCATATGAGTTTTCCCTGCCTCTTCCACAGGGATATGATACCCAACCACCAATTACATCCCTGATGCTAAAGCCTGACAGCACTTCCCCTTATGAAACAGGAGTTGTTTTTAGAGGGTGACTGGTCTAATTCTCCACCTTTCCATTGCTTCCCCATTGATGCACAGGACTGAATCCCAACCCTTTCTCCCTGGAAAGACACAGCAAAAATTGCAGCAAAGCAGATGTACTAAAGGAGCCCCAAGAGAGCTGGAGAGGGACTTTGGATAAGGATGTGGAGGGGAATGGTTTTAAACTGGCATAGGGCAGGTGTAGATTAGATATTAGGAAGAAATTCTTGCCTGTGAGGGTGGTGAAGCCCTGGCACAGGCTGCAGCACCAAACAGAGACCCAAAGTCTACCCAGCATCGATTCTGGCCACAGCAGAGAATGTGGTCAAATGAATGCAGACTAAGTTGGTTTTGCCAGGGATCTGGTTACGATGGTGCAGTGACATCAGCTCCCTGCTCCTGCCGTGACTCCTGGTGCCGTTATCCTCCTCATTCCACACAGGATTTCAAAGACATTTGAGAGTTTGTCACTTTTTCTACCCTGCAAATCAAGCTGCTCTGCCCCGCTGTGAACATTCACCACACACATGTCAGGTGGTTCAAGGCAAGGGTGAAGATGGAGCAGAGGTTGACTCGATGTGCAAAAAGCAGACGAGAATTTAATTCTAAATATAAGCCCTGCTAGGGCTGAGTGAGCCACAACAGCACTTCCTCTGAGAGGTGGGAACATACAACACCACAGCACAGCAGAGGAACTAACTGGGAACATCTTTCAAACCTCTCATACATCATCAGATTAAATTTCCTTTTCAGCCTCAGGCAGCCAAGCTGGTAAGGAATGAACCCCTAAGAAAGCCAAGGCAGCAGGAAGGAGCCAGAGCTCTGTCAGGAAGATCCTGAGCAGGGACAGGGAATCCAGGCTCTCCCCAGGCCACGTGTAACTCCCATCAGTGTTAATAAAACCTGGCACTGAGCGTCGAACAGGATCCCTCGACGTCAACACTGCAGGAGGCACAAGCCAGAACAAGGCAATTTCATACTGGGATGCCAAAGAGGGGATAGATTTGCTTTTTTTTGAAAAGCTGCATAGTTGAAATCAACACCTCCCACTCAAAATGCTGCCTTTCACAGCTCTTCTGCACAGTTAGCGTCTCTGCACATGAGACACAAGTTAAACTTCAAACAAACATTCCTGGGAAAAGAGTGCTCGTTAGCTTAAAGCCTGGAATTAAAGATGTACAGAAAGCGATAGGATTTCCTGACAACAAGTGAATAACAAACATGCTCGTTTCAACACACAGCTCGCACAGCTCAGGAGATGTTTTAAGAGACAGCAGTCAAAACACACACACTGTCACCCCCCCTAGTGAACACCAGGAGTGTTTCCCAAAACTTTCACGATATTTCACAATTTCAATAAAAATGGATTGCCAGGATAGGGAGGCTGTGAGGGTGCTGAGCCCTGGCACAGGGTGCCCAGAGAAGCTGTGGCTGCCCCTGGATCCCTGGAAGTGTCCATGGCCAGGCTGGAGCAACCTGGGATAGCCCCCTTTTACCCCAAATTCTTCAGGGATTTTATGATTCTAAGGCTTGCGTTAAGACAAGTTTTTGTATAATACAATTAATTTCCCCTGAAAGCTATCACTGAGAGCTTTAAAAAAAAAAAAAAAAAAGACAGTAAGGTAGATGAGCACAAAATATCAGCTCTAAATTTATTTATGCTGTTTTCTTCTTGTTTAAGAGCATGGTAAAAATCAACTCCTTACAGTCAGCCTAAGTGAAATCACAGAGTAAAGTTATTTAAATAATTATTCCTGTCAAAATAACGAGAGAACAACAAAGGCAGCTACCAAATGCCCATCACTATGGGTTTCTGGCCCAGATTTATCTGCCAGCTACGTTCATGGCCTGTTAAACCAAAGAGAAGTTATTAAGAATGAAAAAGCAGGAACTGTTTCAGCACTGGCCCTTGTATCTTCATTAATTAAATTGAACAGCTTCACTCTTCCCCCCAGCCCCAAACAAGACAAACAACTCATTTTTAAAGCCTGCTTGCTGCCAACTTGCTTCCCCCCACCCTAACAGCTCCCTGTGAATTTAAAGATAAAATTTAAAGATTAAAATTCCACTTATTGACAGTACCAAAATATTATTTTTGAGAACAACTCATTGTGTTGGGCAGAACAATTCAGCAACTATTCACCATAGGGCCTGCACCTATTCCAAGGTCAGAATCAAAGTCCCAACTTGTAGTAATTTCTGTTTACAAATCCTTTGTTGAAGGATTTTCACCACAAAGGACAAACTTTTTGCAGACAGACTTGGGTACAACACAACAGGCACTGCAGATCAAAGCTCTTTTAGAAGCAGAGACAGTCCCAGGTGAATGCAGGTGTGGAACTCCAACCAGGACCCTCCCCTGCTCCAGAAAGGGATCCTGTTCGATGGGAAAAGGCAGAGTCCACCAGCTTTTCCCAGCAACAAGCTGTACAAGCCTAAAATGAAACATCTAGGAAGATTAATAAAAAACTAGGATGGGAATTTCAGCCTCTAGCAGGGTGTAGGATGTAACAAAAACCCTCAAAAGGACTAAGTGTCCTCCCAGCACATCTGGGACATGTGCAGCAAACAAATCACTCCACTTCTGTATTTATTTTGGAATTAAAAACTGAATCCAAACTAAGTAACAGTGATGCTACCAGATGAATTTTGAATGAAAACACCATTTTCTTTGACTGCCTGGTGCACCAAAAGCAAACCACTACTAAATGCATTTTGGTGTTATTTTTAGCACATGTCAGAGCAATTTAGGTAAAACACATCGACCACTCTCAGTCCTAGAATTCATCTTTCCTGTTCTGTGTGGAACACCTCTGAGGTTTTCCATTACTTTTTTTAGCAGTGTAAGTGGAGCCAAGGGAATCAAACAGCTTGCCCTGGTTTTATTGTATGGCAACAAACCTCGAGACCTAGAACAGAGCTGGCTGTGAAACCAGATCTCACACCTATTATAGAAGCATGACCGATAGACCCTGATTAAATCAGAGGCCATGTTTAATGCATGTATCTCTGCTCCTCTTACAAAGACACCAAGCTGATGACATGAGATGAAAATGGACAATTAAACTCCATCAAAATACCTGAAAGAAAAATCAGCTTCTATTTAAAAGGCCTCACTGCAAAGTAAAAACTTCTGCAAGCTCAGCTATGGATTCGCAGATGTGAGGGTGAAGAAGTTTACTCACACTGACTAAATTGTGCTGCCTGAGTTGAATTGGGACAGCTTTCTGTGCTGTGTATGGTGCCAAGTTCTCCAGCAGTAGCCACCAGTGGCAGCAGGGAGGGGAGCTGGAAGCCCCTGGCTGTGTCAGGCAGGAGTTCATGGGCACGGCTGCTCCGTGTTTAGAAACTCCATTAGCCCCGAGTGACTGCTCTACACTACAGCCCTAAAGCAGCACAGAAGTCAGTTTACATGAATTACACACTTTTTACTCATTCCACAGTTTTTTGCAGCACAATGTCAGTAGTTCCAAGGATGAAGACAGGACCCTGTTGCAATCAGGTAAAAAAGTACCAGCTCCAGGTCCGTATTCACCACTCACTTGCCACAGACACGATGGCACCAACCACAAACTTCTTGGAGCACTCAGACCTTAAGTTTGAGCCCAAGTGAAACTAAATTCACACACAAAGCCAAGCACAAGCAAAATTCCTGCTGAAACAGAGGAACAGCAGTTCCAGCACTGTCACCAGTGACTTAAGTGAAAAGGTCACCCTGTATCTCCTGATTTCTGCTCCGTAAGCAGGGCTGTGTAGGACAGCAGAACACTTGTCCTCTGCAGGTTTCACATTCCCGTTTTTCAGCCTTCTTTTACATGAGTTGTTCATTCAGATGATTCCAATAAATCTAAAACACCAGCTTAAAAAAGAAGCCAAGAGAACTTCACCATGCTAACACTGTAACAGTGGTTACCAAATATTTTCTCCTTCATTCTTTTGTGCTTACTTGACACTATTTTCTTTCCCAGTCTGTCCAAACAGGACATGGATAGCAAGCTGGGACAGAAATGCTCTACCCAGTGCTGATAGAGAGCACTGGAAAGAGCTATATTCAAACACCACACCTGCCCAAGGAATGCAGCGTCACCTGCGCTCGTTCCCTGAGCAAACCCTGCCAGGCCACGGCAGAGCTGCCTGTGTTTACATTTCACAATGAGTAACTGTTTTGTTTAATAATAAAAAAAGAAACCAAAACACTTTGGCCACTTCAGAGAGCTTGCATTTACCCACATGTTGGCACCAAGGCTTGGGGCCCCTTTCCACACAACTCAACCATAGTCACTGGTCAAACATTGGGCTTAAATCACCAGTTCCAGGTACAACTTAAACCACTGGTTTCAGCTCCTCTCCATGAAATAAAGAATAAACCAGATTTGCTTCCCCCTTTCACTCCCTATCACCCCAAACCTTTGCTGCTTTGCAGGATGTGCCAGAACCAGAATTGGGGGTGTCAGTAATGGCCAGGAGGGTCACGGCAGCTGCAGCCCTCAGGAAACCAGCCTCTCCTCCACCTCTTTGCCATGCCATGGAATACAGACAGTCCTGCCTGAAAATAACCTGGAGACTAATGGAAAAGGGAGGGGAAAGGGCTCTGTCTGGCACAGAGCTGTGGAGAACCAAGAGCTCTTCACCTCTCCTTTGCTCCCAGGAATTGCATCCTCTCTCTGCCACACCACAGCCTCCACAAGTCACACTGACCCAGTGCTTCCATGGCATGACAAAGTAGGAAGCATTCTGAGAAAAAAAACCACCTATTTTTCAATAAAAAAAAGGAAATAATCATCATTTACATTGCCTGCACAGTGACAGCACTTCGCTCTTCTTCTTACAAATTTAGCTTCAAGCATTTTTTTACTGGAAAAATCACGAGTACTGAAGCACATCCAAAGCCGTGCTGACCTGTGCTGGGGAACCAACCAACACCAGCCCAATTTTAGTTTAACTTTCTAATTTCAGACCAATACGTGTCCTACCCTTCTGTCTTACTTCAAAATCAACGACATTTTTCCCATTCCCCAAACCTTGATTCCCTGGCAAACGAAAACATCCACCTATGCTGCAGGCAGAAAGCAGCTGGGAGGAGACAGACAGACAGCACTATCTGGAGGTGTTTTGGGGGCTGTTTTTAGATGGAAAAGCAGACAGGAGGGAGGTTTTGTTAGGAGACAAAACGCTGCAACAAACCCGAGGGTTTGCACTGAATTCTCTCCCTTGAGGGTCTCAAAAAGGTGCATTGCTTACAAGCTCGGGTGGCTCTGAGCTGGGCTGCCTCTTCCTCAAAGAGGAAAACCTCTGCTGACTCCGCACTGAAAACCTTCGGAAGGACTCTCTGCTCCGGGATGCAAAGTGCCTGAAGGAAGAGGTTCTCTTGAAGGGAGTCCTGGTGCCACCTTCCCCTCCACTCCGCTCATGAGCCACCGCAGTAGTGACTAAATTTAGTGCTTCCTGCAAGGATCTCCGCACTGTGCCCATCCACTGGGTCATGTGAGTTTGTGCCACTGTCAGTTTGTCTCCAAGGTAATCCATTTTTTTTTTCCAGCAGAGATGAAATATCAATATTCAGTAGCAATTAAAATATATTCTCCTTAATAACCCTGATTTATTTTGCGAAAAGTGATTCCGTGTATAAAATATCTCCAGCTAAGGTAAACAGCATTGCACTATCACCCTCAGCATATTCCTAAAATTAAATAACCAAAGATGTGAGGTGGGAGATTGGTACTTCTCAAGTAGGAAAAAATAAAAGACTTTTCCTACTTACAATCGGCTTTGCAGAGTTCCATCAAAATATGTTTAATTCAGCCATGTTAAAGAGATAAATCAATGTTTAAATCCTGACACAGTCACTTGAAACAAGTCCATTTGCAAGCAGAGAATTAGGCTTTTACTCTCTCATTTCAGAGCAGGAAAAGCAACTCCCTTTTTAAGCCAAGTTTTTGTTTTGCTGTAAATATCAGAAGGATAAAACAAATCTTGTTCTCCTGGCCCGGCCACTTGTCAGGTGAGAGTACACTGCCCAAAGTTCTGGTGCTCCTATACAATCCATTTAGCAGCAAATCGATTAGATCTTCTAGACAATAAATCCAGATTCTTTTCTTCCCAAAAAAAAAAAAAAAAAAACACTCTGCAGAAAGGTGTCAGCAGCAGAATCCCCTCCTCAGCAGCCTTGCTGCCTCCGGATCCATCCTGGAGCTGTCCCCTGGCAGAACGGCGGAGGCTGAAGGGGAAAAGCGTGTCCAGCCTTCCCCGCCGGGACTCGCGGGCTGCTCAGAGCCTGCCAAAAGAGCTGCTGGATGACATCAGCTCCTCGGCTCCCAGCGGGGCTCCCAGTCGAGGGACAAACGCACCGACTGTCCCCACGCCCCCTCTGCTCCTCACAGGGCCCGGAGCAGCTCTGGATGCACAGCTGGCTGCAGCCCGTCTGCCTCCCGGGCAAGCGGCTGCCGCGCTCCCGGCTAAGGCACACGAGGTTAGGGGCAGGAGAACGCTGCTGCCTCTGGAATGCCGATCCCTCCCCTCTCTGTCCCTGCCTCGCCTGTGCTCCGGGCAGGAAACAATGAGGAGGTGACCAGCCGCAGAGGTCTGCCCAAGGAAGGATCTGGGCTGGGCTTTATTATAGGACAGGCAGGGTTGCCATGGCAATGCGGGGAACAGCATCTGCTGGCTCCGGAGCAGGCAGGAGTTGCACAGATCTATTGGAATGATTCATAGTTTGCATACGTCACGTGGACTTACTGATTTTAACCCTTCCTGGGGAACGCGGCTCTGCCCGGGAACGTATCACACCCACGGCAGAAGATTGTCACCGGGATGGGGGCACATCTACACCCTCCTCCTGCTGCTCAAAGGGCACCTGGGCAGTGCCAGCACCTGGACCTGGTTCACTGTGCCATCCGTGGCCTCAAAGAGGACGTGTCTCAGTCAGGGACCGTGCTATCAGCATAGGATAATGATTAAGCCAGAGGCTCCAACCAAAGCTGAACAGGTCTGACCATTGCAAGCCGTTTTTTTCCAGTTTTCTACATCGTTCCCTGTTGTGAGGAAGGGCTCCATGTCCTTCCCCAGCTCTGCTCCCTCCCCAGCTGCTGGGAGACCACGGGGTTGGTACCACAAACCCAAAATGACTGAGGGTAAAGAGAGGACCCCGGGTGTCACCAGCCATGGGATTCCTGAGAACAGCCCGGGAGGACAGCAGAAATAAAAGCTATGGGTTTAAATCAATAAATCCAAGTTCATGACGTAAGTTTGGACTTAAAAGTCCAAAGTCAAGCCCAGACTAGCTCAGGACCAAGGGGAAAGAGGCAAGACAGGCATGCTGGAAGCTGCTCGGTCTCTTGCTTGTTCAAGGGGGCTTGTGGCTGTTGCTTAATTTGCCATACAAAGTACCATGAACTTGCATCACCCTCTGCTCCTCTGAACTACCCAGGAAGAGATTCAATGGAACAAAGAATTTCTAGATAAGATTTGATGCAATGGGTCTTGCGTAAGGTTTATTGTATCAGAAATGTGCCTTGCAGACACGCATGATCCCAAGATGCCCTGAGGAAATGGGGCGCCTTCCATTTCAATCTCTGTTTTAGGAGCTCAGCTCCACCAACCTGTAACCTATCTCCAGGAAAAAACTTCAGTAACAACTATGTAGCATTCCCTAACGTACTCTCATTTTTGAATGTATTTGTTTTGGACATTCACAAATTAGCAGCCTTATAAAACTCCTCAGTAATCAAAATCCAGCCAAGGGAGAAAATCCTTCCCCCCCTCCCCCAGGAGCTCTTCTCTTGAAGAGCTGAAGGGTTATTTTTGTATAGAAATGGATAGAGTTTTGACCAGATGCCCCAAGAGCAGGGTGTTTCTTAGATTTGTAAAGAAATAGGAAAAAAATTAATTTATCCACCAGAGTTATGGATAACGCTTCATGAACGTTGGAGACCCTGCATCCAAGGCTGGAATTTAAGACTTAGCGCACATTTTTATGCTGTTAAATTTTAAGTGTTATATTTCAAACATCTGCGCCTTTGCAAGTGCAGCTCTGTGCCTGCTGCAGTGCAGGGATTCTGCATGGGGCACTCTGCCATTCCAGAGGGTTTCAGGCTCCATCTGATGCAGGAGCCCCTGAAATAGCAGCCAGAGAGCTCTGCCTGGAGCTGCCATGTGAGTTAAGTCAGCAGTTCCTTCACCTCACCAGCACGGGCAGAGCACAACCCAAATTTAACTGCCCTTCTGGAATATCACCTGGGGCAAACAGGGCGAGAGGCACAGCCAGATTTCACCCAGGATGCACAGAGCAAGGTGTTCCTACAGCTTGCTGCAAGGACTGCTCCCATGTGCATGGAACCTGAAGGATCTCAAAACGCTCTACAGAATATTTTCACTTTTTTATTATACCTCCCCTGAAAAAAAATGTTATACCAAATATACCATTTCCGTCCTCAGATGATTGGAAAACTGCTGATTTGAGTCTTTCTGCAATACTAAATTTAGGATCTTCTGGCACCACGTGAACACACTGCTGGGTATTGAAGCATCTAAATTACTGCTTAGATTTACACCTCAATTAACATCAGGGCAAAACGCTTTAGAGACCCATCCAGATGCACCTTCACCATCAAATTCAAATAGCTGGAGATTTTTCCAGCACTTCAGCTGAACTGGCAGGGGGTGGAACAAGATGAGCTTTAAAGTCCTTTCCCTTGGAGGCCATGGGCACCTTCCACTAGCCCAGGTTGCTCCAAGCCTCATCCAGCCTGGCCTTGGACACTTCCAGGGATCCAGGGGCAGCCACAGCTTCTCTGGGCACCCTGTGCCAGGGCCTCAGCACCCTCACAGGGAAGGATTCTCTAACTGGACCCCAGCCCAGCAGTTCTGGCTGAGTGAGGGTTTGTTCCTGAACAAGAACAGCACAAGATGATCTTCTGCCCTTGACAAATCCAAGTGATTATCTCACCCTGGGTCTGTCAGGGATCTGCAGTTCCAGCAAACAGAGCACACACACACACCGCTACCCAAACCGCATGACTAATTACCTCAGTATAAATGGGACCTCGTTATTCAAACATCGCTGGATACTTCCATTATTAACATCTCTTCCACCTACAGCTCAAAAACACAGCCCTGCACAAAGACCTAACAATCCTTGTTTCTCCCCTCATTCAGCAGAAAACAAAATTCCATGGTTACATTATATTTTCCAAAAGCCTCTTACGGCTCGTTTGGAGCTTCACCTGCTCTCAAAAATACATGTAATTATGTTAATGACTCTGTGGGGTTGTAAGGTCAATTTAAAGAAGGCCTGCAAGCAGCAGAGCACAGAACACACAGCTCAGGAGGGGCAGGTGGGACTTGCAGCCTCTCTGTGAGTGTGAGTCCTTCCAGCCCATGGGGTTCCCCTGCCACCAGCTCCATCCCAGCACCGTGGAACTGGGAAGAAAAATCCAACTGAAGACCCACCAAGACACCTGGGATCAGTTTTCACCTCGACTGGGTCCCCTGAAGGATCCTTTGCCAGCAAAGCAGACTGGACAGAAGGATGGGCAACCTTAGTCTGGACTAACTAACCAGAGTTTCTGCTCTTCCCTTGTGGGAACCTCAGTCAGGAATTCACTCTCTGATGGGTTCCTCCTATTACCCCCACCCTCCCAAACCACTCCACTCCAATTAGCACTAATTCAGGCAGTTCCAAAGGGTTTTCTGTGAGGCATCATCCCACTTACAAACAGCAGGACCCAGCACTTGTGAGGACCAGGGGCAGCTCCAGTCCCATCTTGTGACAGCCCCGGGAGCAGAGCCTGCCCTTGTAAGGCTGTCCCGGCCCTGCATTCCACACCAACTCTCTTTTCTGCTTCATTAGTAAGAGAACTTAATTTAACCTCTTGTGTTTGGCATGATGCACTATTTAAAGATGCAGCACTGGGTTGGGCTCGGTTGCACGGCTCCAGACTCAATTACTCTTGCTCCTCAGACACGACAAACAACTCATGGTTTATAAGCCCCTTATTTTTGCCTCTGTATTCTGTGTTTTGCCAAGGGAATTGTCACATTCCAAGATGGAGCAGCGAACATTCCTAACTACAGCCTGAATTTCTCACGTGCAACACCCCGTCGTGAAGATTTTACCACATCACCTTCAAATTCTCATTTAAAGTAAAAAAGAAATGCTTGGCTGAACCTCTGGCAGAGGGAGAGCAAAGCTCAGCAGCTGGAGCAGAGGATCTGCTCTGTGCCACGTATCCAGCCTGCCCACCATTCCAATACAGGAATTCCCACAACACTAAACACAGCCAAAGACAAAAGGCCTTGGTGGTTTTATCTGCTCTGTTTTCTGGGCTTTTTTTAATCTTCACGGTTATAAAATAATACAATTCATTGAGATGCCCAGATGGCCTCACCTGCAGACAGGCACTCCACAGTCAAAAGCAAAAGGGATTAAAAAACAGAAGAAAGGAAAAAAGAGTGAAATGGACAGAGTGTTTTGAACAAGAACTTTGGACAGTGTCCATACAGAGAAATCTCTTTTGTAACCTGAAACCTCAGGTATCGCAATATTTACACCAAATATTTGTTTTGGATTCCTACTTTCATTTTCTACTGAAATTAAGCAAGTTACAGTCATGGCCACAGCTCTAATTAATGGTTATTCACAATCTTGGACAACCTGTAGAGAGACCTTGGCATTAAAGGTGTTCCCCTTGCACACAGCAACTACAAGAGGCTGAAATTCCATTTCCATGCTTGTTCCTTTTGTTAGGTACTTTTAAGAGCCTCCAGAGGCCTCACAAACCAGTGAATAAGGAGAGGCTGTGAAAGCAACAGGCTCTGCAGCAACACTGGTAAAGTTTACACAAGCACACACTGATATGAGAGGCTTTTAAAGAAATGTGCAAAAGCATTTAATAAAAGATCCCATCAATGGCTACTTTAAAAAATATTTTTTTTTAAACAGAGGTGAAAATTGTAAAAAAATTTACATCTGCATTCCTTGTTTTCCTTACAGAAGCACCCTTGTGATAAAGAAAACAAATTAATAGTTTTCATGACTGAACAAATGCTCCACATACTTGTTTATACCTGCCAGAGTAATTTTTCCATTCTACTGCCATGGTTATCCTTGATGGGATCAGCAAAAAAATGAACTTTCCCATTTTATTTGTAATCAAAGTTAGCCATCTTTTCTCTGCACAGGATTCTGGGCACTTCTGTACTAGCATGTCACTAAAGCAAGATTAATAAAAAACAGTAAATAAAAGTAACTGTGAAATATAATTTTTACTCTAAGTTTGTAAACAATTTAAATACAACTACCAGTAATAACTGCAACAACTAAAGCACAACAGTATTTCAGAAGATGCCAGTTCTTTTGTCCCTCAAACTACATTTCTCCTGAACCTGAGCAAGACCCAGTTAAGCATCCTGAACATACACAGCTTTTGTGCCTTGAATTGTTTCAGTCTAAAACAAAGCTATCAGTGTTAAAGCTGAGGAAACCAGCTAAAAATATACAAGGTTGTTTGCAAGCCCATGTCCATAATCATGCAGCACTTCCCTTCCAGCTCAATGGAGGAGGAAAAACTGAAAAAACAGAAACAGGAAATTCCTACAGCACAAATACGCTGGAAAGGACTAAAACAATTTTCTTTACATTTGTTTATGTCCAAGAGATCAAGGCAAAGGAAAAGATGGATGGTTACAGGTTGTTTTTAATTTGTACAAACAGAAATCCAGGATGAAGATGTCTGCAATGAATCTCCCTGCACCAGGGAGGGAAAACAAAGTAATGCCATAGCCAGGGCTCTCCTGAAGCCCAACATGGAACAGTTGCTGCTTCATCACTTGACCCAACGGACAAGTTAGCACAGATAACACAAAACATCTTCAAAAGAGACTTCTCGAGCACAGAACATGGCCTAAAATACCTTCACCTGCTGAACTTTTCTCACCCAGGGCACACAGGGTGAGTGGAGTGCACAGAAACAAGCAGGAGAACACGCTGCTCCTGCTCCACACCACCTGCCTGAGGAGATGTCAGAGCATTTGTGCTCCTCACTGAGGGTGCTCAGGAAATCTCCAGCTACTGAAGGCTCAGATCTGACTCACAAAATCCAGAGAACACTCTGAAGGAAGAGCTTTTTTTCAAGCAAGGGATTTCCTTCTTCAAAGATCAGTAACAAGGAGCTGCTTCTGAACCGATTCCAGCAGTTCCTGGTGTGATCACACACTGCCCAAGGCCTGTCTGAACACTGCTCTTCCATCCTCTCCCTACAAAACACCATTCCATGTGCCTCCCACTCACATCATCCACTGCTTGATGGCAGTGAATTGACCAAACATCAGCTGTAAGTTAATACAACAATTCCTTCAACCATTTTAACCCATTTGATGATGCGAGCAGAAGATTTATTTGTGATGGCTGTATAACCCTGAGTGCACACACCTTCCTTTACTTCCAGGTCTCTCTGCTCTTGCTGCCTCCTCCTCCTCCTAAACACAGCACTACAGCCCCATGCTCCCACATTCCCCATGGACAGCACACAATCCATCCCACCGCTCCTTAGGTGCCAGGGATTTATCAGTCTTCACCATGTATCACTAAATCAAATACATTTTTTCCAGCCTTCATTCAGGCTCCAGATTTACCTGAAGTTTTATTTTAAGAGCACCTGTGCCCTGCAGTACAAATGCTGTGGTATCCTGAGGAAAGCCCTCCACAAAGAGCTACTTTCCCTACGCTCAAGTAGCTCCCTAAAAACTCCATTTCCTTTCAGCACAGTAAACACACACTGGCTGCATGAACAACTCACCACTGCTGAAAGGACAGGAACAATAGTGGGAACTTGGCTGTCTCCCAGCATCAGCAACACTGACAACAGCTTGGGAAAGCAGGAACTGAGTCAAAACAACTTTAGATCAAAATATTAGGAGGGAGGCAGTGAAGTTACCTCTGCTTTGTGTGTATAAATGAGGTTAACAAGCCTCTTCAGCCTCGTGTCACAGAATGATTTGGGCTGGAAAGGACCTTAAAGATCATCCAGTTCCAACCCTGCCATGGGCAGGGACACCTGCCACCATCCCAGGTTGTTCCAAGCCCTGGCCTTGGACACTTCCAGGGATAGGGCAGCCACAGCTTCTCCAGGCAACCTGTGCCAGGGCCTCACCACCCTCACAGGGAAGAACTTTTTCAGAAGCATATTCACACTTCCAGACTTTAAATAAGGGGAGGGAGGGCAGACAGAGCCAGCCCCACTTCCATCTGCTCTGAGCCTGGAACATCACAGTCACTACAAAAAAATTACCAGGTCTATAAATGATTACATCTTACTCAATGAAACCCTTATTGCGACAAGTCAACCTAGAATGTGCTATTCCATGTGAGCATTTTATGGTAAATTAAACTTAATACCACACCTCATTAGAACAAAGTGCCTTGCACTGAGCACGTGGGAAGGGGCTGGGAGCGGGGACGTGGCCGTGGGCCAGCAGTGCTGCGTGGTGGAACAGCACTCCCTCGTGTTCCCACTGGGAATGGGGCTCCTCAGCCAGCCTGACCCGTCTGCCAGCTCTCAGCAGTGCCACAGACACCACAGTTCCTCTTCTACAGCAGCAGCTGGGAATTGAGGAAATGCCTTTGCAGGTTTTCCTGTGCAAGGGCGTCATTTAGGCAGGTTATCTGCGAGGTAACCCAGGTTATCTGCTGCTGCTGACACCAGGAGAGCAGACACCTGGGTGGGAGGGGTTTTTAACTCTGGAAGAAACATCCCCACCACCAAAAGCAAATCCCACAAGGGAAGAGCAACACAGTCCACAAGTACTGTCCAGAAGGTGCCAGGCTGGGTAGGCATAGCACAGCTGCACAGAGCCCCTTCCCTCCCTCAGAGCAGGGATAACCCCCTTCAGAGCAGGATGGCCCCCCCTCAGAGCAGGATGACCATCATCTGTGGCTCCAGACAATGATTTCAGTTTCCTTCCACCACCAACCCCCTCCTCTCGCAGTGACACGTCAGGACAGTGGTTATTAACCAGCTGCCATTCTCTTCAGAGTCACCAGACAGAACATATCAAAACTACTCTTTAAAGGTTGCAACCAAAATCTTGTCAAAACAAACTCTAAATCTTACTTCTTCCTTAAATACCCCAATTTTCTTTTGATTTTGCAATTGTTCATTCATGACTATCAATAAAGAACAAGGTCTTTTTAAACCATCACAGTGCTGCAGACGAACGTTTTATTTAAAACAAGCCATTTGCTTTGAGTGCTTTCAGAATGCAGCATTTCTTTGCTGTTTGAAAAATGACACGTGCCAGGCTGGGTACCAGAACGGGCAGGAGACCCATCATCACATCCATTCCAGAAAGCCAAAACTGAGCAGTGAACCAAAGCAAGAGTTGCTGACAACTGAGAAGGCCAAGTGTAGGAACAGAACCACCAGAGCAGTCTACTAGAGGCTGTGTCCACCAGGAAGCTAAAAAAACTGGTCCTTGGACAAAGGGCCTTGGAACAGGAAACCCCAGTGCTGTGGCTGCACAGCTGGCATGACCAGTCTGACCCTGTGACTGATGAAAGACCATGGAGCTGCACCTACAGGACTTCCTGTGCAAGCCAGACCTAAAGTGTCTTGTACCAACTGCAGCAGAGCTCCTCACCAGTTGGAAAAGGGGTGATGGATACCCCATGCACACTGGAAAATGCTCAAATACATACAGGCTGTGGAAAAAAAAAAACAAAAAAACAAAACAACAACAAAACTTTTCACTGGACGCTTCTCAGAAACCCAGAGGTGTCATCCACCCACAGGATGCAGACGTGTGGCGGCCACACCATTGCACACGGACTGGGGCAGACCACAGAGCCTGCTGTACTCAGAAAATGCTGTTTGCCACAGTCAGACACATCCTGCCTAAAAATCAGGAGAGCAATCAGTAGGGAATTAGCAGAGAGCTGGCTCTGAGTGAGTCCAGTGATGTCCCACAACTCCACCACTGTAGGAGTAAAACAAATACTCAGCAGAGGAGATGCAACCCAACAGTAACTCCACAGAGGGGCTTTAAAAGTAGATTTTCATTATAATATTTTTAAATTAAGAGTTGTAGCTAGTTCAGGTATGTCTGCCTAATGAATAAAGCATCTTAGCTCCCCAAGACAGATTAAATTACACTTGACAAACAACCCCAGCATCTCTGGTTACTCCTGACTGTAAAGAGAGAGAACAGATAAGTATCTCCTTAGTAGCCTCCAGCTGCAACAGCAGCACAGAAAGTGACAGAAGGCACAATTGTGTATGTCCCTTAAATTTCTTTTTTTAACATCATGAATATCAGAACTGTCATTCTAATATCTTCTTGCAGTAAATCAGGAAGAGTGCATGAATGAAAGTGCCTAAGGAATGTTCCAAGGCCTCCAGAAGAGAATGTCCACCCAGGAAATACAACATTCTGTTCTGTTACAGCCTAGAACTGCACAATACTGGAGCCCCCCATCTCAGGCACCTTCTGGACTGATCCAAAGTTTGGGATGGTTTGGGATTTTTCCCCTGGCCTTATGGAAAATCCCATGTCAAAGCAAGAGCAGGGAGAGAGCTCTTTCACATTTCTCACACTGACAAACCATGAAGAACATCCACCCCCTCGTCACACTAATGACTAATTTTTTAGTTTGCAATTTAAAGGAAGCTTGTCTCTTAAAAAATATAGTTGGTCAAATAAAAACCTTAATTAATGTCCAAGCACTTCCATGTTTTACATTACTACAGTCTCCAGTAGGAAAAGGTTTTTAATAAAATCCCTAGTTCTTCATTTTCTCTCCCAGCAGAAAGAAATTCACAGTGGGCAATCTCACCTCACAACTGATCAAAGGACATACAGGCAAGGATTGCAAAATTAAACTCAAAATGACGGAAGGAAACTCTTTGCTACAGTTTTAAAATGTAGTAGCAAACAGCTAACATGAAAGGGTTTGGTATCTGTGCTGATTACACACTGAATTGACAGCTGAAAAAATGAAGATCAATGCAAACTACAACAAGCAAATGCAAACTGATCTTTGATGAGTACAGGAGAAATTAAAACATTAAATAATTAGCTCAAAGCAATACAGTATTTACTCATAAAGGCTTTTCAGCTCAAATGCATGCTTTATAAATGTTAAAAGTTTCAGACACACAGCAGTCCCTGTGCAAAGCTGGCAGGGCAGCACAGTCAGAGCCTGCTAAAAAGAGCTTTTCATGACAGACTGCCCTGAGGAGTGTTGGAAGAGGAAGTGCTCACTGAGACATCGAAACCCATGAAAAGTCAAATTAAAAACAAGTAAGGAACTGTAAAATGACACACTCCTAAAGCCATGAGCACGGCTGTTTTCCTGGAATAGCAGGCAGCAGGGCAGGAGGGTTCTGAGGCAGCAGCTCCAGAGCTAGAGAGAGCTTTTACACAAAGAGGGAAGAATATTCCCAACACACACTAAACTAAACCACAACTCCCATGGTTCTGCATAAACAAGGAAGAAATGTTGATTCCTAAAAGGGTTTTCCACGGCACATTTGGGTAGTCTACGGTTTTAAGTATTAGAGATAAAACAGCCTTTCTCACCCAAAATAAATCCTGAGTTGCACGTTACTACTGAAAAAGGCACTGCTGAGGAAAGCCTTCAGCACATATGAACACTCTCATGATTTCTGAAAAGAGTGCAAACAGCCAGCTCTGGGAGCACACTGACATTCCAGAGCACACTTACCCACAGATACTGCAGGAACTTCAGCAGACGTGGACAGTAATAATACTCCATTTTCCACAGCTCCCGAGTTAACGCCAACCCATCCCTGTTCCAGGCAGCTCCCGGCTCTCCCCGCCTCCAGCACCAGTTAAAAGCAGAGTGGAGCAATTAAAAGCACCATGAATAATGTACTGAGTGTGTCTGGCCCCACGTCACCGAGCTGGGCGCCTTCACCACGAGCTGGGGCTCCTCAGGAGCAGCAGCTGAGCTACCGGCAGCACGTGACTTCACCACTTGTTATTGAGCTGCCCACTGCTCCCAGCTCCGTAATCTGGAGTGGGTCAGGCTGGAATTAGTGACAGGATTTTGGGTTTTGCAGTAAAGGCCCTCCAGAAGGAAAGGGAAGCTCTAAAACCCCTCAGTTATGAAACGCTCTGAACACCGGCGGGGTCGCTCGCTGACCTGGTTTTGGGTGATGTACAGGAAAGACAAAAACCCACACATGCAACAAGAGGAGCTGCTGGTTTTATGTTCTTTGAATATAAAAATGTCTTTTGTGAACGAGAAGAAATAGACACAACCAAGTGGCTTTTTATACACCCCTGGAATGTTCCCAGGGAATGAAAACTGCCAAAAAAGGAAGAAAGCCCAGGCAGAGCTTTACCCACCCCCAGGTCCTCCTCGGGCTGGGTCTAAAATAGAGAGTGGAGTTGTTGGACATCAGCAGTGGGTGGTTTGTGAAGAGCAAAAATTGGGAATTGTAACACTGGGTTTTTTTTTTTATTTATGTCCTTTTTTGATAGGAAAAAGAAAGATAAATGACAGGAGTCCATCCAGGGAGGGCTCCTGCAGCGTGTCCCCTCCCAGCACTGCTCCAGCTCTCACCCTTCCCAGGGAGGGACAAGGTTGAGGTGACACAAAACAGCTTCCAGGATGCTGCAGCCTCCTCTCTTTGAAATTTTGGTACTTCAAGGAAACTACCCTCACTTTTCTAATCATCACCTATGAATATCGGAAGAATTGGCAAAGTATTTCGGTTTTCTTCCAGGTTGAGTCATTTTTTGGGGTAACAACTCAAAACGGGTTTCAGAAGGAACAAAACTCCAGTATTAGAGGCTTCACAGAGTCCAGAAAAGAGAGAAGATGTGGTTTTCAGTGGGCAAGACACAGATCTGTCATGGGCAGAACTGAAAACAACTGGTGAACTGTGACAAGCCAAACCATAAATTCATCTGCACATGTTTATAAAATATTTATCTTCTCTCCCTTGCACTTAATTTCCAAGATATTTTAGTAGTCAGCTCATGATTTTCTTCAACAAACCCTTCTCCACCCACACATCACAGTCTCATATAAATGCATCTTTCTGTGGAGACCATTAGAGAGATTTTCCTCCCTAAATGATAAAAAAATCCCCAGAGTTTAATATGAAATAAATAAATAATATGTTGAGAGGCTTCAAAATAATTCCAGCCTACACCAGTTCTAGTAGCAGTGCTCTTTTTAAACTCCCCAAAGCAGCAGTTTGGGTTATAACCCACAGCTGCATTAAAGCTGCTCCAGTTCCAGCTGAAGGTGCAATTCCTCCAGCCCCACAGCACAAACTATATTTGGAGGATGAGTCCCAGCACACATTCCTCAGCTTTTAATTCCCAACTCTTATCAGTGTAGGTGACTCAATCAGGAATCCAGGCTTGTGACCCCACGTCAGCTCTGATGGCATCACCCAATTTATGGAAACACCTCCTGAGCTCCGTGGCTGGCCCTGGATGTGCAGGTGTGGCACTGAGGGGGAACAGCCCCGCATCCAACCACAGGTACCAGCCCAGAGAGGGTTTGATTGCTCAGTGCTCACACCTGCCCCTCCACCTGCTTTCCAGGTCCCAAGGAAAAGATCCATACAAGAGCCCAAGACCCTGAGCCTGCTGCAGGCTCTGAGATTTGCAGCCGAGTCAGTGAGAGCAAACCCTCGCTGTCCAAAGCACAAAACTTCATTTTTATACCTACTTTGTGCAGCAGCAGGACTAAAAGAGAAGGAAGTACCAGCCACAGTAAAAAACACAGACGATGACAGTCCAGCAGTGATGCTGGAATCTTAATAAAAGCCTTACTCTGTTTTTTAATCAATACAAACTCAAAATAGCTGAACAATGTGATCTAGATGAGTATTAAATCTCCAAAGTATCATCCTTTGCAATTTCAAACACCAATCCCATATTTCTACTTGTATTTTGCAATGGTTGATTTCGAAGTCATCCTACGTAATGTTCTAAAAGCCTAATTACAAGTAGATTATCTGGAATATAATCACAAAGAAAGTACTTCTCCAAAAGTAAAATGATACTACTGCACCTTGCTTCCATTTGGAATTGTGTTTATCCATAAGAACCTAGCTCATCAGCTGTCCTGGAAAATGCCATTCAAGCAGTTGTTTACCATCACAGACAGATGTGGAATAATGCAACAAATGGATATTCTTGTAAACTCGTTTGGCAAATATAAAAGGGTATCAGTATCAGTTCTTCACTGCTTTAGTGGTGAATGTGAATCAAAAGAAATTGTTTATTTTACAACAAAACTTGTCACTTTGAGCACTCAGTCTCACCAGAATCAATATCCTCACTGACCAGCAATATGGACAGGAGAATATATTTTGTCACTAAGGCACAAGAAAAAGTAAGTAACTTCCCAGCTACACAGACCAGAAACTGCTCAAAGCAAACAGCAGCACGATGTTACGTTTCCATCTAATCCCCCTTTACAGCTGCACCAAAGGAAATACAGACTGTGTTCAGATTCTGGGGTATAGGAGATTTAACTGTGACTCCCGTGGCTCTTTCCTGACCCCTCGTGTCTGTCCACCTCACACAGCTCGGATGTGTCTCCAGCAGAGGGGAGTGTTGGAACGCGCTGAGGGAACTGCGCCTCTGCACCCAAAATCTGTGCTTCCTCCAAAGAAAACAAAGGCGTAACCTTGGTGCAGAAGAAATGGTTTGGTTTCACACAACCTTCTGCAATACCTCTGTGGGGCTTTGGAAAACATCAGTGTGGTGGGTTTTCCACCTCCCAACTCCAAGTCAAAGCCCTTTCCATGCACTCCCTCACACCTCACACCAGGAGGACCAGGCTGCCCTTTGGCTCCCGTGGCACTGCACAACAAACACACCCCGAGGAGCCTTTCCAAAGCAACACAAAGGAGCAAAGCACTCACATCCTACTGAATTCCACACAGGTGAGTTTTCTCTTCGTGGAGCTGAGTCTCCCTTTCCCACCTTCCCTTCCTGTCTTCAGGCTACACTTGGTGAAGCTGAAGGATTATTCTGAATCACCTCCCGATCAACAATGAAGTTGGAGAGCAACAGTTGTATTTATCTGAGTACAGCACCTGAAGAGTTCAGTTATCCCAGCACTACTTCCAAGAGCCCTTCTGTCTCATATTTCCTACCTGGCCAATACTACCTTTATATATTTGCACTATCAGCTGACAGCACATAACTTTTAGGGGTTGGAAAAATGCCCATGCTGTCAATAACCCAAATTCCCTAAGATGAACCACGCTAAGACTGGGAAAGAAAAAGGGACATTAGCCCTTGGATACCTCCCATGAAGCTTAAAGACTAGAACTGAAGAATAATCTGAGCCCATTTCCAAAACTCCGATTAGGAAACTTGTTTATAAAGTCCTTATAGGTTTAGGTGTTCTCTTTTTCTTTGCTAGAAGGAAAGAAACCATTGAGTTTCTTTTCTTTTTTATATTTTTGTGTGTTCTCTGCTAAAGAGCTGCAAACAGCAGAGTAGGCCATGACAGAACAGGGCAGTGCAACACCTCACTGCAGAGTGTGCTGGCAGAGACAGGACAGGGGAGGTGTGACCTTGGGACAGTCCATGGGACAACATCCTTCAGTCTCCACTTTCCAAATCCTTTACTTCCCGCAAAAAACGTTGAACTTTCATTTATTGTACATCTTTTGGAACATCCAGACCTTTGTTTTGCATTTCAGAACAACAGCTGGATGTAGGATGCTATTTCACAACGTTAAATTCCTCTGAGGGCTAAAGTCAGGACATCCTTGTGAAACTGAGGAGAACAGCACCCAAGAACTTCAAGCAGGAATTCACCCCAACAGTTTGTGTAGAGACAAGCCAAACCACCCAAAATGTCAGCTATGATCCTCCACAGAAACACCTCTGTGTGTTGCTGACAGAAAGAAAATGAAACCCATCATTTCTCAGGCTGGGACACAGTTCTATTTGTCTGCACAAGCTGAGAAAACAACAAAAACCATAATGCTCTAGAGCCATCTTGAGTTCAGGATGAAATTCTTCACCCAGAAAGCAAACTGAAAGAGCTGCAAGGCTGAGGCTTCGTGCTGGAAGCTTTGGCAGGGAGCAGTGGGGTGGGATCCAAGGGAGGGGCAGCCTCACCAGTTCAACCCCCAGCAAATGCTTCTCAGCTTGGCAGACACATCCTTCCACCAGAGCCCTTTGCAAAAAGGAAAACAGAGCTGCAGCTCCCTGATCCCACCCCAAACCCCTCCTCCAGGGCCACGTACCATCCCAAAATCTGCTCTTCTCTCCTTGTACAAACTGTGGAGGCTCCTCTGTGTAGACACTGAGGAAAAGTCTGTTCCCTCTGTTTTGTCTGAGCTCTGCTTGTTCCACTCTTTCCTGGGAGCCTGTAAAATACAGTTATGAATGTAATTAAATATACATGCATATGCACATACATATATCCATATTTTATTTATATATAAAATGCCTTTTGGAAAACAAACAAACAAGCAATCAAAAAACCCAGAGGAAAGTCAAAGCTGAAAACACAAAATGGAAAAACATGATAGTCATGAACATCCTATATTTCAATCACAGAATTATAGGACCATTAAGGTCTTTTCCAGCCAAATCCAACCTCTGGATTTCATTCACATGTCACTGTTTGAAAGGAATCTCTTGCCTCTCAAAGTCAGGAAAGCAGTGGAGTTTCCCAGACAAATGAAGGCCATTCACCCACTAAAAATAAAAATAAATTTTGCTTCTTTCAGATAAAGACAAAAAACAAAGATAGGTCCAAAAAAATCACTGCTGACAACTTGTAAAATAAACCCAAATTACTTCTTTTCAAGTAAATATAAAATGGCAGAGTTAACAGTTTAACCTCCCAGGGTCACACCATTACAAAAATAATAAGCACACTTTTTAAAGCTTTTTCAAGCTCTTCACAGGAACATCAATAAGTATTTCTAGACTTGAAGCAAAAATGAGGTCATATAGCGCAATAGCCATTGCTCAAGAAAAGAGAACCCAAAACCAAATTAACTCCAGTGAAAAGTATGGATCTGCTGCCTTGCTGCAGAGTGCTGAAAAGTGCTTACAAGGACACAATAAAATCCTCAATAAAGAAAAGTTCAGCTACAGTTACATGAAGGGCTACCATGTGAAAATACCTTTTTATCCTCATGGAAGAATGGTTCTGACTGAGCTGACACTTTGTGCTTCCACGAGTTATCCCCACTTTCCAAGGGGAAGCTTGGCCTGGGTCGATGCAGGTCCTTCCTTGCCCTCATCTCCTGCATGAGGGGCAGGCTGTCCCTTCCCTGGCGGTATTTTTCCGAGTAGGATCGTCTGAGATCCGCGGGGACAGTCCCAAACCCAGACATGTGGCTCTTCCAATCGGCCTTACTTTTGAAAGAGTCGCCCTCACACATTTTATTTGTGCTGTCTTTGCTTCTCAAGGTAGAGCTCCTCACGACGTTCTTGCTCCAACTGCCCTCTGGAGACACCTCCAGGAACTGTTCTTTTGTCACCAACTTCTTCTGCAAGAGCCCATCATCAGCCTTCACAGACCACTTGGAGGCCAGGTTGACTTCCAGCCTCTGCTCTGTACTCACTGCATTTATGGGCTGTACCTTTTCAATTACAAATTTTGCACCCTGATTCCTGGAGGTCAAGTTCACTTCCTCATCCTCATCAACAATGAAAGTTTTCTTCCTAGCAAATTCTACAGGTGAATTTACCAACTTCTCTGGAAAAATGCTGCTGGGGCTTCCCCAGTAAGGAGGGCTGACCTTTCTATCTTTGGACTTCTGCTTATCGAATTCAGGGCTCTGTAATTCCAGTTTCTCTTTGCTTTTTTCATTTAGGATTAGTTTCTCCGGCCTGTGCTGCTCCTCTGCACGCTCACCTGGTTTGTTACTAACTGAATAGTGGTCTGATCCACTCCTCCACTCGTTCCAGCTGTAGGTAAGAGTCATTCTATCCGAAACATTTCTTTTGTTCTTTGATTTCTCCCAACTCAACGAGCCAAGATCTCCACAGAGCTTCTCCTGAACTTTACTGGCCTTTGCTGACTCTTCTTTATATTCTGCCATAAGCGCATCAATATCGAGAATTTGGGATCTGTACCCATCCTCAGCCTTCCTTCCAGGCAGATCAGGATTATTGTCACTCCTCTTCTGGGGGCCCAGTTCGCTGTCCTTACGCGTCTGCGCGGAACGCGGCGGGGACCGGGGCTCGTGGTAAGAGGAGACTTTCCTTCTGCCACTCTTGATATCAGCCTGAGCTGTATTTTCCAGATCATGTTTTAACAGGAAAGCATCAACATTTATAATTTTCTCTTTAGAATGATCCAGACCTTTTTCAGGATGCTGCTGGTTATCCTTCCTAGACACATGAAAATTACCAAATGCAACATTTTTGGAGAAAGCTGCATCTTTTTCATCTTCTTTGACCCAATCCTTGCTAATAGGCACTTCCCAGGAATCTTCTCTACAAGTTGAACTTGTCACATTTTTATTTGGTTGCTGCAATAAAGGTTTGGACCTTCCAGGAAAAACAGGGTCCAGATTAATTGCTGCTCCCTCACTTGAACCAGAAACTGGATTAATTTCACTTGCACTGGGAGCACCAACAAAGCTTTTCTCTTTTTTCATACCAGGAATCTGATAAGTCACTGCAAAATAAGTTGCCTTTGGTTCAAAGACAGAACTCTGATGTTTCACATAATCATCAGGACTGCCAAGAACAGCTTGGTTTGCCTCACTCCCTTCCACCCCATCTTGGATTTTTTTGCTTCTCTTTTTAAGTGAACTTTCATTCAATTGCAATGAATCTATCCGGCTCAGCTTCTTGATATTTTCAGGATTGAGCCACACAACTTCTTCCACCTTGAGTGACTCCTGAGGCAAGGTCCTCCTCCTCCACCTTTCAGAAATCTTCAAGTCAGAAACGCTACTTCTGCTTCTCCTGACTTTCTCTTCTGGATCTGCTCCTCGGAGTTTCTCGCTGCTTTCAGAAGCTGTACAAGCCAAGCTAAAGTCTTGCTCTTTGCAATTTAAGTCCAGACTTTTCCTCAACCCAAAGGCCACAGATTCCTCCTTAGTAACATTCAGTCCTTTCGTATCAGGGGGGTGGCAAGTGGAAGATTTAAAATATTGCCCACTTGCAAGCACTGAAGGCTGAGCCCCGTGTTTACTGACACCTGTGGAAATCACTTCACGATCCAAGTTGGTTCTGAATTCATGGATATCTGTTCCACCTGCCCTGAAACTCCTTTTCTCAGAAGAGCATTTTACAACATTAATCCTCTCTGATTTATCTACAGAAGAGACTTCACTCTTATCACCTTTAATTTCAGCATGTAGCTTGTTGACTTTTTCACTCATTCCCAAACCTTTACTTTTGTTTGTGGGATAAGGTATTTTCTCAGCTATGAACAGTGGCTCAGAATCAGTTTTATCAGAGTCTCTTTTCTGTTCAGGTAAAGTGCACTCACTGGAGAGAAAACCAGTAGGTTCTCTCAACACAGCCTTGCTTGTGAGAACTTTTGCCTCTCTGGCTTCTGAAGTAACATTATCTTCTTTCAAGTAAAAAGTGTGACTACTTGCCTTAACCGACTGCCCTGTGGGTACAACATCCTCATCAGTTTTATTCTCTTTCACAGATGATTTTCTAGCTCTGAGTGTCATGGCCTTTTTCTCAGGAGCCATTGTGATGGCTTCACTAAGAGCCCTTTCACCACACGTCTGAAAGATTTCATATCTGGGCTCTATTCTTTGGTAAATTTGAGCATCTTCTGCATTTTTGGGAGCAGGTTTTTCACTTTTCTCAACTAAAGATTTTTCTAAGACGATTCCTGGACTCATTTTCTTGTCTTCACTTGAACAAGCTGGTTTTGGACTTTTCTCTACATGTGCTGGATTTTTTGATGGATCAGGCTGCTTGTGATGCTCCTTAGCAGCAGTGGTTTCCTCCCCTTCTCCCATCCACGAGCGTCTGCCATGCCCTGAAACCACCAGGTCCTGCTTTGCCTCAGGCTCCTGGTTCCTTTTTGGTGCAGGATCAGCCCCAGAATGCTCAGCAACCACGCTGTGCTTCTGGACATTGTGCTCAAACAGGGTGGCTCGGACAGTTTTAATGGAGGGCTTTTCCAGAAGTGCTGGGTTTAATTTCTTTTCAAAGTTGCTTGTGAATGAGACACAACTCTCACTCTGCTGTGAGAAATGCTGACCATCTCCCAGGAAGCTTCCTTTCTTCTCCAGCTGATCAGGTTTATTGGCTATCTTTAAAACCTGACGGGATTTCCAAGGCTTCCCAGGAGCAAATGCCTCTGTAAAATCTGTGCCATGGGTAAGCTTCAGCTCCTTGCTCTGGAACAACAAAACCCAACAGTTATCTGAGTTAATTTTAAAAATATGTAATAAGTTTTATTTTAAAACTTACTTGCACCTGCTTTGTGCAACAGAGCCTGTACATCCACATTCCCTGAACACAAACTGCACTGAGACCAAGGTAACCTAAGGGAATGTGTAGCTCCAGCTCCTGAATCTTGATTTTAACAGAATTATCTCAATAATAATCAGTCACATGGTCAAACTGCAAGGAACATGAAGATCTGAGTAAATATCACAGCTGGAGCTGCTCACCTATGAGAAATGTTAAGCTGAGTCCAAGTAAAAAAGGAAAGATAGAAATTAATATTTATTACCAATGCTTCACTATTATCTACTCACAGGAAATACAAGCAGCATCCTACAAGATGGTATTTTTAATAGCACTTGCTGAAAAAGCACAGCATGCAAATAATAAAGGGAATCAAATACTACTAAAGGTCTTACATGATTTCAATCTTTTATACAAGTTCTAAAATTTAAAGCCCAAAGTTGACTTAAGATTGTCTTAGAAAAAGCTAAAGAACATCAGAGAATTAACACTAAAGGTATTTATAAATAAAGATTTTTAAGTCTGAGCTATATTCTTCAAGGAATTTCTTTAATCCTACTTTATTGTCAGATTCTGAAAACAGCACTTCCATTAATGAAAGATTTTCTTTTTAAAACAAATTGCTCTCCTTAAAAAATAACACTGAACTCCAGAAACCTTGCACCGGCAGCTTTTCCCTTACCACATATTCCTATCTTGGACAGGAAAAAAAGCCATGAGAACTCACTACAAACACCCTTAAACTACATTAAATCTCCTCTATTAAGAACTGTCACCAGAGAAGTTCTGTTTTGCAACACTGAAGTGTTGCTTAGAAACAGAGAGAGCCTAAAGCTTCCACAGCAAATCCCAATTTTCCCTGGAACATTTTGCTGCCTAAACTGCTCAGGTAAATGTTGTTGAGGAGACTGACAAAGGTCCAGGCTGGGATTTATCAGGAGGCTGGGATGTGGATGCAGGAAAGCACAATCCTAATGCTCTGCTTGGAGAAAATAAAGAATAATCACTGCACAAACCCACCACAGCCACAGGTGGTTCACTGGGGTTCCATGCATTAGAAAGCCCTTAAAAACAGTACACAAAATATTCTTCCCTCTCTGCCACTCCTACACTGAGCAGTGTGCACACTGAGCTTGACAAACTCAGCAGACACAATACTCCTGAACTTTTCTCTGCACATCCTAAAGACAAACTCCCACCAGCAAATCCACTGGGATTGTCTCAGCCCTGATACTTTCCATATCCATTTAAAAGTAACTGATTGATAAAGCCACACACATCAGGACCTTCTCCTTGCAGAGTCAGCTGGAGCCCACCAGCTGCTGCCAGTTCCTTACTTTTGGATTTTCCTGCAGGTCTTGGGTCGAGTCAGCTCCAGCCTCCCCAGGTTTTTCAGGCTTTGCTTCAACACCTGATGTTGGACTTGAAAACCTGAAACAAAAGACTGGTGTTTACTACTTTAGTCCAGCTGGTCACTGAGCAGGATTGCTTCCTACCAAAGCAGGCTGGTATTATCCATCCAACTACATTTCCTAAAGGAGAAACATCACTATTTCATAGTAAATTACTGTATTTGGTGGTAGAATTGTATCTAGACCAAAGGAATTTCCAAAAAAATGTTAATTATGTATCTTATTTGATAACAGGGGATTTAGAGATGCATAACAAGCTGTAATATCTCTCACTGACAGCTACACTTACATTCAAAAGTCACAATATTGACAGCTTTATTTTTTTTTCAGCTGTTGTCAGAATATATTGAATTTTCTCTTTTTCGGATTAAAAAAAAAGCAGGAAAAGAGCTTAAAAATAGTAGTAAAAAATCACATTAACTGGAAGCAAAATGATCAAGCTTTTTTTGCTGGACTGAGAGATCAAGTTTTACTGAACAACATGAAGCCAAGAGGATTAAACAGAATTTCTCTGTAACCTACATCTTGGTTAAGTCTGCAGAGAGTGGCCGTGACTGCAGTGACCGGCGCAGATTTCCTCCCTTGACGTCAGGATTTTCTGTTGTCAGCTCCTTGATCCTCTGCTGGATGGTCACACACCTGCTTTCCTTCTCAGCAGTTGCTGGGAGAAGCTCTGTATCCACTGTGGCACTGGGACTTTCTGAAGTAAACAAACTAATGTGTTTTTTAACGCTACCTCTTAAGATATTATTCTCTTTTTCCGAGGAAGCTGCAGGACTTTCACAGCCCAGGAACATGTACGTTTCCTTCTGATCCTGTCTTTTCCCCCCCTTATTAGTTCTGCTTTCACTGGTTGTTTCAGGGCTTCTTTCAGGACCATGCAAGTTAATAATTATTTCCGGTTTTGTCTCAATTTGTTCACTTTTAGATTTAAGTTTTGTTTCCCAGGTGTATTTCCCATTATTTAAGATGCCAATGTCCTGACTACTGCATTTCAGATTTGTTTTAGAAAAACTGCTTTTATTAAATTCAGTTTCTTCATGTTTTGGCCCCATTTCAGACTGATCACGACTACCCACATCAGTAAAAGCAATTATGGATACATTCTCCTTGCTTTCGTGGGATGAACCTGCCTTCTTGCAAGAAGAAAGATCTTTATGTTCAAACTTAGCTGTCAGGTCCATGGACAAAGGCCTGGGTTTTCTAACCCCGGATTTCTCTGCGGGAGATTTTTCCTCAGAAGATTCCACAGCGTGATGCTTTTGATCTCGTAAAGATTCCAGAAAAATGGCAGACACCGGTCTATGTTTTGCCCTTTGCTGGACATCAACAGAGAAATCAGCTTTATTGTTGAGATCATTTGCACCATCACTGTTTTTCTCCCCTGGATGAACTTCACGAGCATCCTTCTTCTCACCGCTTCTGAGGGAGTTCCAGGAGTCTGGTCTGAGGCTGGAGGAAAACGACATCTGCCTGTGGACAGCCCCGTCAGGAGTCCTGGGTGTCTCTGCTGGTTTCACAGAGCCCTGGAGGTCCTTGGTTTGCAGAGCAGTGAATCCCCTGCGCTCCTGAGCCCTTTTCTCCTGGGCCAGGCTGACCTTGGCCTGCTCGGGGCCCGCTGGCTCGAACAGAATGACCGTGTTGGCACTGGGCCCCGTGTAGAAAGTCAGGTTTGTCACCATGTCACTGCCAGCCTGATTTTCAGTATCCATGGCTTTCTGATCCACTAAGGGGGGGACATTCCCACTCAACACCTTCACAGAGGATATTTCCTCAGTGGCCTTTCTCACCATGCTGCTGGATCTGAACGCCGGGACGGGCGGTTTGACGTTTGCAAAAGTATCCGAGGACTTCTCTTTACAAAAAGGCTTTGGGAAAAGCCTTGGCCTTGATCCCAGCGAGGGCATTGTTGCAGATCTCAAGGAATTCCCAAATTTCTTGTTTTCTTCAAGAGTCAGTGATGCTGAGGCCTCCTTAGCCTTGTTGCTGGCATCTGAAAGCACACTGACATACACACGCTGTGCCTTCTCCTCAGCCCTGAGCTCAGCTAGGTCAGGGACTGCCGTCAAAGACGCCAAAGTAGAATTTATTTCTACTCTTGTTGCCATAGCTGGAATTACACATTCAACAGAACTGAAGAACTCCAGCAAGGAAAAAGAATCTGAAAAAAAAAAAAAAAAGGGGGAAAATGCAAGTATTGATGTAGAGTCAGCACGAACATCAAAGAACATCATTCTCACATAAATTCACAAGGAAGCAAACTCGGATTAAGGTGCCTTTCAGATATGCTGATGCCAGAGCTTATCACACTGAAAGACATAGTGTTCTTCTCTAAAAAACAAGAAGAAACACCATTATTTACTGACTTGGCCCAACAACCAAGTACAATGGAAATAAACATATCCTACAAATTTCCACACTCCACTTACCATAATTTTCTGCTGCAGCCAATCCATAGGGCCTGAATCCTTTCTCATGGCGACAAGAGCTTGGTCACCAAGGGCACATCAAGGACAGGGAAGGTGATCACTACAGAGACACTGCCCACACCTCACCTGCAAATAAAGAAAATATTCCAACTCAGGTGTGGCACATACCCAGACTACATCAGCAATGCCATGTGAGACAAAAATCCAAGCATTCTAAGCAGAAAAAGCTGCTTCCCGAGCAAAAGTGACCTCATGTAACTGTAAAAAGCAGAAGAATGTTTGTTTTTCAAACAGCCATTAAAGAATCAAGAAGAAATTACCACTAAAGGTGTAACTGAAAGGTGAAAGGGGAATAGCTCCAACTGCACAACAGACACACCAAATCTGAACAGTTAAAACCACATTTAGGTAAGACTGTTTGCATATTCAAGGACTGTCAATCACTGGTTAAACACAGAGCTCTGCATTACTGTAATCTCAATTACTGTAATTTACTTTCTATTGTAAAGCTCTTTTCTGGGGCAGCAGTCTGTGAAGTGCTACCTGAGTAGCTGACCTGCAAACGGCTGATTTTCCATCAAAATGGTACTTTTACCATGACAAAGCAGTTTTGTATTGCTAGCAAAGGCAGGAGAAGAGCTTTGGCTTTAATTATATTCTTACTTCAGAGAAGTGGGAAAACCAGCAGTAATTAGAATTTCAGCTACAAGAAGTAACCTGAATTTTTCCAAACAGAAGTATATTTAAACTCATAGCAGATGCAGGCAGCTATGTAAGGTTAGATTATTTTTTCCTTCAAAAGCTGTCATATTCTTCATTTTTAGAAAACTCACACTGCACTTTGTAACCAGGGGCCCAAATTTGTGTTGCCACCCTCTTGTCTCTTGTGCAGCCCTTGAAGGGGCAGTTTTGGACTTCTCTCACTTCTTTTGGACCCTATATTGGTGTGAATTTACCACGCAAATAAACTTATTCGTAGATTCTGCGGAATACAGAGCTTCCTGCTTGTGATTATTAAAAAAACCCACCCAGGATCTTGCCTTCCTTGCAGTCTGGAGAAGTGGTTATTTCACCTTCAGCTTCCCTTGACCAGACTTAGCCCACACTGGCACTGGAATTGCAGATATTTATTTTTGTCCCTGCTTGTGCTCCCTCTTTCAGGCAGGAGAATGAACTCCACTCACCTTGTCCGTTCCCTTTCATCTTCCAATCCACTTGGAGTTCTGTCTCAACCACTTATCCCCGATGCCACTCCCCCCCTCCCAAGTCCATGACCTCGTCTTTCTGAAATAGCCGCTAACCCAATCAGCTTATCCACATCAATCTGCCCCTTCCACCATCTCACAGATCTCCACGAAATCTTCCTCCCTTCTCCCACTCTTTCTTCTACGAAACGCCATCAAAATCCGATTAAAACGCTCTCACATTCCAAGGATGCAAAGGTTTGGGAGGTGCTCTGAAAGGAAAACTTGCTGGAATGAGGCTGATGCTCATAGGCAAAGGGAAAAATTCATGAAATTTCATGCTACGAAAACAGCAACAGTCTTGCAGTAGCTGAGAATAAATTCTCTCCGATCATTCTGTAGTCCCTGTTCCTCTGGAAAGAAGAATTGGGCATAGAGCTTCTCAAATGGACTAAAACTTGATCCTCAACGGAACGCGGGGCAGTGAATTTGCAATGTGGGACCTAATCCCTGGTAACAGAGTAAAACTCCCTTCTCCAGCCAACATTCCTAACACAAAATTTACCTCTTCCTTGGTTTCATTACACTCCAGCTTCACAGGACTCCCTTTTCCCCTATATAATCTACCCAAGTCAGTTTCATGTTTTCAATTTACCCTACAACAGGTACGTGGCCCCAAATGGACAAATGTTTGAAAAAGAACAAAAATTTAGCAGAAAAAAAAATCAGCCAGCTTTGAAAATGATAAAGCTCCTTGATACAAGTACACTTGATAAAGAGGAATCATGTAATCAATGCCAAGTGTAACATACACTAGACATTGTGTCTCAGTTTTGAAATACATATCTTGATTCAGATAAACCTGTTTCTTTCTTAATAAAATATCTCTAGTCCAGTTGGCAACGTACAAAATTTGGGGCAATTTATAAAGAACAACTGGAAATTAAACTGCAGGAGGATTTCAGATGCTATTAATATTTAGTAATACTACTGTAATCATACTACTACAGTTGTAAATCCCTCACCACAGCTACATCGTGTTATTCCCTCTCTGACCTTCTCTGCGTGGGGACAGCCAGCTGAGCTGCCCATGCTGTCCCCATCCTGTGTGGCAGAGCCTCCAAACCACCTTGTCCTCAGATCTGAGCACCTCTGTCCCCATTTCTGGGCACCTTTGTCCCCATTTCTGGGCACTGTTCCTCTCCGTGCCTCCCAAGCAGCACCCACACACCTCTCAGCTGTGGCGGGCGCATTCTGCACACAAATGAAATAATAAATGGCACTCAAGTGTCTCTTGAAATCCCTCCTGCTTTTATCAGAAAGGCTGGCACACGAAGGCCTGGCTCTTCCCTGCTGCTCCTCTTCCTCAGCTTCCAAACACCTGCGACTGGGATTTTTTTTCCTGGGCCAAGCTGAGCCACCACAGGGTGTCACACAGACATCCACACACAAAAACAGCTCCAGGCTGCTTCAAATCTTAATGCCCTCAGGTGTTGCCTGTATTTTTAACTAAAGACCTACCATTACAAAGATTGTCAACATTGCTTGTAAGAAATCAAAATGGATTATTCACTTCACGGGGTTATTTTTGCAGAAGATCATTCGGGAAGGGCTTCACCCCAAACACGCCCTCGCTTTGGCACTTGCCCACCCACCACACACACAACTATTATTTACATCACTGCTAATTCCTTTAAGCCTATTAAGGCAACAGCAACAGCCTGCAGATAATTTTTCCACCATTAATCACGTGACTATTGCCAACTTCCTTGCTCAGAAACAAGAATGTTTGAAATGACACAAAGCAAAATCATCTCTAATCTGGCCTTGAACCACGCGGCAGATAAACAAGTCCATCTGTCTTCTCTAAGGGTGGAAAGCATAAAAATTCCACCAAGAAAATCTCTCTGCTATTAAAAAACCCAAACAAACAAAAACAAAAATCAAAACCAAATGAGTTTATGACATGGAGATCAAGCAGAAAGCCTGGCTCCAGCAGTGAATACCCACTAAAAACACTCCATAGAAAATCACCTAATAAACATGAAGTTTTTCTTCTTTATATACAACTCTATCAGAAAATCTGCTTCCACTATAAAAAAATACTCCCTTATTGTGTAGATACAGGAAGAAGTTTGTATAACAACATATATTAGCAGCTCCTGAAAATATGGCTTTGTCCATGACTGTGGTTGGGAGGTTGGGACTGGATGATCTCTAAAGACTCTCCCAACCCAAACCAGTCTGAGATTCCATGATTCTGTACATTCCCCTGGCCCTTGCAGCTTCCCCCTGGCCCAATAAGCCACAGGAGCTACTGGGAGCAGATGACCATAAACCAAGATTTATTTCATCCCTCCTACCAAAGGTTGCCCCGCTGTCTGAAATGATTCAGTCTTCACAAACATTTTTCTTCTCTCCTTTCTCCTTCCTGTCCTCACTGACTGAACACTGGGGTCAGTCTGCAGCAATCCCTGTCCCTTCTCCCCAGAAATCCTCCTGCTGCTACTGATGGGATTAAATAAGAATTAACAGAGCAGATCCTATCACTTACTGTGCACGTACGAGTGTGAGCGCTGACAAGAACACGACTTACTACAGTGCAACAAAAATAACACAAAGAAGGAAAAAAAATTTCCTATTCTGAAACTTTCATAACCAAGTAGATCATGAAACTAATTCAGTAAAAAGCAGGCTTCTTCTATTTTTGGATATAAGCCTGATTCATGTTATTATTACTACAGCGGGATCCATCAGTTGTATTTAAAAGGACATTCAGGGTCTCTTAAAGGGAAAGATTATCAAAAATACTTTCATAATGGCTCTAGTTTTTAATTTGCCAGGACAAGTTTATTCACAAAGTAAAAACAGCTAATAAAATGCATTTAAATTATCTTTTCCCAGATTCACAGTGAGAAACTCCGTTCTGCTGCTCAATAATGAAAACTAGAAGGCTGACAATTAAAACTACATATTCCAAATCTCACAAGCCAGATAGATCTGCAAAGCCCCACAGATCATTAATATTAAAATTCCAAAGTATTGCTAAATTCAAAATACCCTTCCTCCATTTCCCACGTCCAAGTCTCTTGGAAACCTCTAGTTCTTTTCTTGTACAAAAAGAACTTAGTGCTGTTCTTCTGGACATTACAGTCCAGTCCCAACCCAAGGATAAAAGACTCCACTATGACATTTCCTCCCACTGCAGAAAAGATAAGCATTTCGTTAAATAAAGTGTCCATCCTATAAATAGCAGCATTTACAAGCACTTGTAAATCTCTAATTGCTCCTGCCAGTACAATTGCATAACAACCATCACCTGCCAGAGCTTCACCCCCATGCAGCTGCACTAAAGAACTGCAATATTTTCAACCACCCTCTCCAATAAGTGCTGCCATCTCAGTACCACGGTGAGATTGTATTTTGATCTCCATGCTGCAGAGATTGGGCAGTTAAAATGGTAACAAGTCATAGAGCAGCAGTTTCAGTAACTCAAGCTGGCCCCACAGAAGCTGTAACATTTATTTATTAAAGCAAAAATTCGATGTTAAATACACTGGCATGGTCAGCATAAGTTTAAGATCACATTATTGATGTATCAGGACAATCAGCTGACACAGGGATTCAGGAAAACACCATGAGGGTGCCCAGAGAAGCTGTGGTTGCCCCTGGATCCCTGGAAGTGTCCAAGGCCAGGTTGGACAGGGCTTGGAGCAACCTGGGATGGTGGAAGGTGTCCCTGCCATGGCAGGGGTGGCACTGGATAAACTTTAAGGTCCCTCCCAACACAAACCAGTCTGAGATTTTATGATTAATTTATGGTAGAATAGGATTCAACAGAAAAATTTTATTGTGTGTAACCAGGGAAGAATGTACCATGATGGCTGTGGGGTACAGGCAGTCCTCCTCCAAATTTCCTTGAATTTATGAGACAGAGATGTGTCTGGAGAGAATGACTTGGGTAAAAAATTACATGTAATAATCAGTCCATGCTATTTTCATAACAATGTCTGTGTGTCACATATAAAACATAACCCAACAGGATTAATGCACAAAAGGGGCAGATTGCTCCAGTTATTTCTAGAAAACAGCTTCAGAATATCACCCTTTAGAAAGGTACAGTTTGTGACCATAGATTTATTATCAAGTACCCATTTTTTGGGTATTAAGCTCCAAAAATTTCTGCACTGGGTTTTGAGGGCAATGACTGCTGTTCTACAAACCATTCAGGGCAATTCTTTTTCTGTCAAGATCAACTTTGCTCAAGGCAGGTCTTGGTTGGAGATTTTCCTCTTTGTACATCGTGTTCTACTCAAGAGATCCCTCAAGAGCACAGGGACTGACAGAGCACGCTTGGCATTTCCTCTGACCTGCACAGCTGCCTCATTACACCCCAATCTTCCACAATTTCCTTCTCCCCAACCCTCTCATTCACAGTTTCAGAGGAAACTCTCTTTCCTTCCCAGTTTCACAGCAGGCATGATTTGTTTTGGAAGTCTCTTGAGTCTCAGGTAGGAAAAAAACCCAACCACAAGAAAATTATATTAAATGTTGGTGAATCACCAATTTTTGGTACCAGAAGCTGCATATCCTCACCCTCCTGTGTGAATCATCTTTTACTTGCAGCATTCCACATGAGGGATTCCACCCAGCTCATTAGTGGGTGGGTATTTTCAGAAAGTCCAATTCTTTTGGCAGTTGAAATAGGGAATAAAAGCAAAATCCTGATTTCAGCCAGCTGAAGATGACATTCTGCAGAACAATATGAATTATGGGATAAGGCTAAAGTGAGGCTAAAAGTGTGTTTGTGCAGAAGGTGGGTATTCCCAGCAGGCCTCAGTGTGCTGTTTTGTTTGCTTCTCTCATCAAACCTCTGCTTTTGTGGTCAGCTTCAACTCCTGCTAATGTTCTTTTAGGTTTCATCCTTGCAAATGCTTTTAAACCACAAACAAGACCTGCAAATAACCTCCCCATGCAGTTTAGAAGGAAAAAAAAGACATTCCAGAAACAACTGCATTGCATGCCAGATAAAATATTAATAATCAGGTTTGGCCTACAAGCAAGAAAAACTGACTCTTGAACTGAAAAAAAGAAAAAAAGTCAAATTAAGGCCCTTCCAGGAAGATGTTTGGTTGTTTCAGGGAGGGCTTTAATCTACTCGCAGCTCCTAAAGGTCAACGGGGTCACGTCCTGGACACAGCAGAGGGTGGATACTTGAATTTGCAACTAGGCAAATTTCTCCTCAAATCTTTTCAGAATCGTCATGAAACTTTCTGCTGGTTAATTATAACCTGGTCGTCTTGTTGAAGGAAGCTTAACTTCACTTTTAACTGTATTAAAAATAAATTTTGGCTAGAGTTAAGTTTTTCTGTATGGATTCTGAAGGAGTGAGTTAAATCTCTGACTCTCTTTTTCATATCTTATGCTACACATCCTGAATATGATGGAATTAACCAAAAGCTAATTTATTTATGTGTCCTTTGAGTGTATGATCTCCATGACCTTGCTTTAAAAAGGTGAAATTTAGCTCATTATAGTTTCAGAAATACATCAAGCAGCTACTGATCCCTCTGACCTCGAGCAGGCTGTGCTTTCCAAAGCCCCCAGAACTGAGGCAGGGCTGTGTTTCTCCAGAGGCTCCAGCTCTGGGTGGGAATGCTCTCATTTGGCAGGCACACCACGGACACAGATGAAGGAGTATAAGGAGATGGATGAGCCAGCTGCAGCACAGACAGAAATATGGGACTGAAAAACAACTTTGGCATTCTTCCATTTGATACTCCCCTACACAATACCACGCTCCGTACCATGTTTCAGCAGTAAAACGAGCCTAGAGACCACCCACACCTGGAAATATTTACTGTAACTGTGCATATTTCTCACCCTCTTGGCAACAAGGGAAGAGGAAGGACAACTGCCTGATCTCAGAGCTGACAGGACATGGATATCACCACTGGATTTTAATTTGCTGCCTTCAGAGCCACCAGCTGCTGCAAATGCTTTTTAAAAAAAAAAAAACAGCCATTGGGACAGTTTCCTCCCAAAACAGTGGTGGAAGCTACTTGGACACTGACACTGGAACTTCCTGATGGGCAAAGTTAAAATAGCCCTGCAGCACAGCACCCTGCTAAGGCTGGCAGGCAGTGTGGGGACACCAAAGCTCATGTGAGGCGCAGGAGGTGCAGCACTCCTGTGGGAGAGGACTTGGCTGACCTGCTGAGGAATTCAAGTCAAAGGATCCGTGAAGCAGATCCGTGGGCTTTGGTTTATTGAAAAAACCCACCTACTTGATGCAAAAATAGGCAAGTGCCTCCACAGCACTTTGAAGCCTTCAGAAATAAAGCTGACCCACGGCCCTGCGCCCCCGGGCAGGAATGAGGGGACGGATCTTTTCACACAAACTCACTCTCCCAAGGTCACTGTAACACAGGAATAGCATGAGGTGAGAAGACATTTCCTGCTTGCCTTCATGCACAGCAGGTGCTTTTGTGTCAGAAGGACAAAGCCCCTAATCCTCTGATCTGCCTCCTCAAATTCTAACAGGATTTCCAGCGCTGGAAAATGCATTTGCGGCCTGGCACAGTAAACCACCTTCACAAAGTACAACCAGCTCGAGCTGTCCTGTGATTGACGTGGGGTCACCAGGACGAATTTATAAATACTGAGCCTTTAAACATTCATCTGAGTGCTGAAAAATTAATTAAGGTATTGCCATATGGAGAGGAAAAAAAAAAAGTGGTTTCATCTAGACTTTCAGAAAACTTGAGGCTACTGGCCTTGGAGCATGACCTTGAACACACTGAGAGATCATTTCAACAGTTTAACCATCTGGAGAAAACCTGAACCAAAAACACTGGAGGACAAAGGAAATAGAGTGATGGGATAGAAGACCAAAATCATGACGTTCAAAATTATATATGTGTATACATAGCTATGGTGACTAACGCGTACCCGAGGGCTAAGAATTAACATTCCTTTGCTTCTGTAAAAACAAGAAAGCAGGTTTACAGTGCATTATTTTTATACCTGTACTTTTCCTGATGGACACATTTGGAAGCTGCACAGTTGCCAGCAAAGACTCATTCACAAAGAGCACGTGGCACCTACTGATAAAACAGAGCAGAGATGCTGCAATAGATTAGGCTGCTCCTAAGCTTTCACCTGGACAAAAAGAAATTGCACAGTCACAGACTGCTCAGGCTGGAAGGGACCACGGAGGGTCATCTGGTCCCATCTTCCTGCTCAAGCAGGGTCATGCCAGAACACATGGCACAGTCCTGGAATAACTCCACTGAGGGAGACTTCACCACCTCTCTGAGCGATCTGGGGAAAACTGTCACTGCACATTCTTGATACAAATATTTATGTACTGCTTCAGCTCTTACAGCTCTGCCATCTGATGCCTTCTCTGATGGCTGGTTTGCCACTTGTGATCTTAAAAAATCATGTGCAAAAAGCTTTGTGTTCAACAGCTTTTGATTTGGCTGCTAATGACACCTTTTCTGTCAAAACAGAAAGCCAATACTGCGTCGCAGCAATTTCTCCATTCAGTTCATCATTCCACCTTTCAGATATTTGATTAGTCAGAGCATAAGCATGTAGTCGAGTTCAGTCAACAAGCACATACACTGGAGCCCAAAATACTTGTACCAGGCACTGCTCTAGAAATGAACTGCAGCTTCATGGGAAAATGACACTGATAAACAGAGGTTGGACCAGGTGGTTCCCAGGAACAGATGATTCTGTTCTGTGAACAAATGAACAATTTCATAGCCTGCTCCTTTGAGTTGCAGCAACCTCTGCCCTGAAGATAAAGCCTGCAAAGCTGCAGCACAGCAGTACTGAGCTAGAGATAAGGAGATCTCCCTGGTACTGCTGCAAGAGACAAGCACTGTGACAAAAGACTGGCAGAGCTGGCATAAATAAACAACACAATTCCATCTCCCTGGCAGCACCTCCATCCCCAGATCTACAGCAGCAATTCAAGCACCTCACAGAAAAGATGACCCAATTAGAACAAGAAAATTATCAACAGTATTAAACTGGATTAATTTTACTCCAGTTATGCCTTTCACGATAGTGATGGAGCCTTTAAAACTTACTTAGATCAAATAGACATGACCCTCAGATTTACCATTTCCAATCCCGTCTCATAAATAGTGAAAGAGGCACTGGACTAAGGAGAGATGGGTGCATCTATTCTGAGTCAAATAAAATATTGTTCTAAAAGCCAAATACTTGGTGGCATTTATCATTCCCTGGGCCAAAATCCCTTATGTCACCCTCTGCTCTACAACACACTGACATACTGAGACATGAATCTTTCTGCCTCTCAGGTTGTTCCCAGTGCTCCAACAGCTCTTTGATCTCTTCCTTGTGTGCTGAACCTGGTATTAAATTGGGTAGAATTCGGTGCTGCAGCAGGGTGCTGCCTCCTGCCAGTCATCAATAAACTGCCCTGAGCTGCACACCCAGAACAAACCAGCTCTGTCAGCAATGTCTGATGTTGTGCCAGAGGAGCTTCTGCTGCTGCCTTGATGATAAGGCTCCTCTTTTTCCTTCAGTGGGCACATCTGGCTTTTCACATAGGCAGGAAATAGGTTTTTTTCCCTGCAATAATGCAAATGCCCACCTCAGAACCATTGGCTGGGTATTGCCAGCTTGTATGAGGCATTCTTCTGGTTGCCTGTGAGCAGGGCATTGTTACCAGCAATCCACAAAGGAGCTTCCTCTTCCCCCAAAGCACCACAAATGGAACAGAGCACAGAGGGTCGTGTGTGGCTGTGAGGAGCCAGAGCAGTGACACTGCATTTCTTCCCATTTCTGAACAAAAGGATGTTTAAGCCAAGAACTCTGACAGCAACAAGCCTGCACATGTATTGTGCACTACCTTGTTCTTCACAAACACAGCATTATTCAGCAAAATCAAGGCCTGTAATGAATTATTGATAACACATACACACTATCTAGAAGCTTTATGAGTACTAAACAATCCTCTCCACCTCCCTACATGCTTGAGAAAGCACAGAAAGGGAAAAAATGCCTATTAATTGAAAGACAACAGCTCAGGCACTAAAAACATCAACGTATTTATTGAGGGGGGTGAAAGAAAAATAAATAGCTGAAGTGGGAAAAGCCAGCTCTGAAATCCAAATGGTGGCACTGGGAACCTGGGAGTGCACAAGCACTTGTGTGGAACATCCCCACATCCAGCACAGGGACAGGGAGGCCCAGGGAGCCCCAGGGGCTGCTCAAAGCACACTCACAGCTTTGGCACAGAAGGGCATTTTTAACCACAAGTGAACCCTGGGGGCTTTTTAACTTTTTAAGCAGGGGTAAGTTCTAAGCAGGGAAAGCAGAGAGGCACTTTAACACATCAAAATGAAGATAAGAAGAGTAACATGAAAGTACTTGAAATTCATAGTCCAATGTAGAGATCACCTATATTTTAAGGCAGGGTAACACTGAATAGCTGACACAGGCATATTTTGCAGCTCACAAAAATTAGGAGGAGTGAAAGATCACAGGTTTGTCCTCACCAGTTCATCCAGACCTGAGCACCTCAGCATGAACACTCACTTGCCCATGAGCAGCCGGACCATGAAGCTTCCCTCAAATCACTCCCAGCCCGCCACACTCACACCACAATTACAGCAGCCCTGGCACCTGATCCCAAGGAAGGGATTTAGTAACCTGAGAATGATCTCACAGTGAATTTAGAAACACCTTTCCCAAGTTGCTACAAAAAGGATCCTTGGACTGAAATGTGATTCAAAAGTAAACCAGGTTACGCCGAGTTCTCCATCTCTGTTTATGCCTGTCCCCACAAAGCCCCACAGTGAAGCACGACCCACTGATCCCATTGTGATCACTGTTAACACCACTAGAGGCCTCTGGAAGGCACCACACATTCACCAGCCTCAAGAGGCACAGCAAGTCCTGCAGCTACTGAGAAATCTGCTGAGCCAACTCCCTCGCTGGCCTCTTTGGCACAGATCTGCAAGTTCAAAGGGTGGCATGAAGTTGTCATAAAAACTGAAATTCAGAATTTCTGCAGGAGTAATCCCACCTGAGCAAAATCAGTTACAGAAAAGGAGCCACGCCAATCCAAGAACTGAATGTGAAGTGGCAAAGTTGGAAAGGAAATTAAAGATTCATATGTCCCAACATCCTTCATGAGACAGCAGCTGGTGCAGGATGCTTCAGAAGTGACTTAGGCACAAAACTTAATTTCTTTTCATTTTCTAGTAATCAGCAGATTTGAGACTTGATGAGCCAACAGGAGACACTGGCTCAGTGAAGAAGATTGGGCAATTTTTCATTTTGTTTCACCACATATGAATCAACCAGCAAACCATGGACAAAAGGTCCATGTGAACTACCGGACACAAACTGCCCAGGAACTGCCCCGGTCAGCCTGATGACTTCTCCTCCCCAAAGTCATCAGATTCAAGAGCCAAAGTGTCCAAAAATCAGGATTAACTAAAAGCAGACAGACAGGATGGAAGAGCTCTGCCTGACCAAACCTGCCCAGTGCTCAGGCAGTGTGTGGCCTGTTTGCTCTTTAGCAAAGTGATAAACGCCACAGACTCTGAAGTCTAATAAAAGCCAGTCCAACCTACTACAAACACTGTCTTGCACACTGGTTTAGAGCCAATATTGGTTAAACAGTTATAAACAACCTTCTGTTAATTATATATTTTAAAATACACACTCATGCCTTAACAAGTTTTTCACTCCAGCCTTCAGTCCAGATGTGAGCAGGAGCAGAGCCATTAGATCTGACAAGCTGTGGTGCTGACTCTCTCTGTGAGCAGCTCCAACCCCGGGCTCTGGGAGCTCAGTTCAAGTCCAGCTTTCCAAGGTTATTAGACAGGACATGACAGAGAAGAGAGCACAACCACTTCTAGAGTCAAGTTGAACGAGGCTGGCAAAAGCTTTAATCTTAAAGTAACCATTTTCAGCATTTTTAAAGTGTGCCAATCTGGCATAAAAGCTGTTAAATTAAAAAGAAAAGTAACTCAAGGGAACTGAAACAAGAATTTTTGAGACAATCTGAAAAACGTGCAACTCTGCTCCCTACAGAGCCAAGTTTGTGAAAACACTATCTTAGCCAGCCGTAAACCTACAGTACAAAAAAAAAATGGATTCCAGATTAATTGCTTGCTACATTGTATGCAACAGTCCAATATCAACAAAGACACTGCTCTGTGTGATCATTACTTTACATATCTCACACACACAGCACAAATAATCTCTGAAGATTCTACACGTGCTGGTGTGGAATCAATACTAAAACACATTCCCAAGTATTTAAGAACATAAATAAGAAATAAGAGAGAAAAGGCTCAACATGATTCGACAGAGGCATCAGCACTGAGGCCTAAGTTACACAGGTGCTTCAGTAAAGTGCCTTTGGGAAAGGAAAATATGTATTTCATCCTAAGACTTCAGCCTCTCCATCATCTCCTTCGATTTCCTCCCCATGCATGAGCATCAACATGACAGTGACACTATTCAAGCAAATATTTCACAGGAAGAACAAATTTACACTGAGTTCTACAGACATATTTCCTCTGTGTGACTACAACACAGGCTACAAGAAAACCTCTCCCTGCCCAAAACTAACCCTCTGTGCTCCGAGTGCTCCCATGGAATCTGCAAGCTCTGCAGAAGCAAAAGGAAGCACAATTCCAATATGTTTAACGACTGAATTAGCATAATGCTCATGAGGCAGAAATGCTCCCTCTGACCTTCTTGAAATGCTGACCTGTAACTATTGATGAGCCTTTCAGATGATTCACCCAGCTGAGGAAGGAGGCAAGGAAGCATCACTGTCCTGTCAAGTGAGAGCAGGTCAGACACCTGGAAACCCCTCCAGCAGCCTGGCACATCCACACAGGAATTGTGACTAAAACTGTACTTAGGAGAGTAACAAGCACCTGAAGTTGTACTGAAAACTCTGCTGTAATCAGAGTGATTCATTTAATCTGTCCTTCGCAGACAGTAGCCACAGAGCTGCAGCGATTTGTTTTTTAAAATATTCATTTTGTGAAGAACATTAACTGAGCTTTATGATGATGTGTAAGAATAATGATACATAAATCCATACATTTTAGAAATACTTAATACTACTTAGATAAATGAACATATCTATTATAGAAGAACAGAAGTGTGGGAAGGGACCTTAAAGCTCATCTCATTCCACCCCCCTGCCATGGGGGCAGCTCCACAAACCAGATTGCTCCAAGCCCTGTCCAACACTTCCAAGGATGGGGTAGCCACAGCTTCTCTTGGACAGAACTGTTACTGCTGCTCAAACATGCAAAAAACCCACACTGCATCATGCTGACAGCAGGAACAGGATGGTATTTAGATAACTCTGCAGCCATCCTGTTGCTGAAAACATTCTCATGACAGATTACACTAATGTTTGACATTCAATAGTGCCAATACAGTAAGACACTGTTTGACAACAATAACAACAGTGACATTTCTGTAAGGTCCCTCAGTTAGGGAGCGAGCCAGCCGTGCTGCTCAGCTTCAGCAGAAAGGCCTGTTGTGCTCCTTTGGGTCAATGGAGAATTCCCAGTGTTCTCATGAAATATCAAACAGTTACAGTGGCCAGAAATTCCAACTCTGTTTAAAACACATCCTGCCTTTGCTGGGCTCGATGGATGAGGCAGCTTTGTCCATCGAAAGCCTTGTATGGTTGAACATACTCCCAGCAGATAAACATCCCTCCTAAATGCTGGCACAACTCCCTCCCTGTGAGGAGCTGCTGGTGCTAAGGCTGCACTGAGACAGCCAAGTCTAGCACGGGCTGAAGGCTGAGCTCATTTAAAGAGCAAAATAAAGACAAACTTAAAATTCCGCTCCTGTTCGTGCCTTTCAGAGTCTCACCAACACTGGGAAATAATGATGGTCCTCATTTTACAGCAGCAGGAATAACCAGTTTTAGAACTTGACGTTTATTAACATCACTTGTTGAAAGGCTCTGAAAGCACATATTTAACCAATACTGTGATTACAAAAACAGTCACTAAGAAAATATAAACAGAAGAGGCTGCTGCGTACGGCAACAATGTTGCAGCACTAAAAGCACACAAAAATCCTCCTGTTTTCATGCATTTCACTAAAACACTGGCAGCTTCCTAACCCCTGGAAACCACGAAGGGTAAAATGTAACTCCCAGAAAGCACAGGCAGAACATCTCCACTTTCTCACCCCCTCCACAATGCACTAAACGAAACAGAACGCAGCCAACTTCTTTTTCTTCTATCCCCCAATGCATTAAACGGAACAGGACGCAGCTAACTTCTTTTTCTTCTTTCTTTGCCATCCATCTCCTCGGCATCCGAGCGCTGCCCCCGCAGCAGAGCTGGAATTGCCCGCCCGGAGCTCAGGCGCCTCCCGGAGCTCTGCGCAGGAACTGGGTCAAGCCCGGAGCTGGAGCTAACAGCCCACTCGGCGATGCCCAGCCCCCCCAGCCGAATGAAAGGGGTGTTTTGACCTGGAAACAAGGCTCAGATCTCCTCCCTCCCCGCATTAAAGCTCAACTGAGTGCGTACGGTAAGACAAGGCTCGCTCCAAAGCTGCCCCACGCTGCGGCATCGCTCTTTGGAGGAGCCGCTGGAGCGCGCACGCTTCTTCCCTCCAAGGGAAAACTGGGGGCTTACCAAACCTCCAGCAAATGAATTGTTATCTTTTCCTGCTCGTTACACCAGCTTAATGACCATCCTGACTCGTAATTACTACAATAGTAAGAAGCTTTCAGTTCTCACACTGCTGCAAGACCAACACTATCTCCTTTCAGGCAGAGGCTTTAATCTAGCCCAAAACTGGAAGTTTTGGCACTTAATTCCGATAAGAACTTTTAATGAACAGCTCTGTGAGTGGCTTTAGAGGAGCCCAGATCCCCTCACCCCCAGCGTTTAAGTGTGTGCTCATTGGACATGACTCAACCACAAACAAGGAGTGTTTTGGATAATAACCCTCTGTGCCCTGGACTGCTCCAACTGCATCACGGCAATCACACAACCCTCAGAAAACATTCATTTCCTCTCCTCAAGTACGTTTTGTAGAGATGAAGAGCATAAAAAGAAAACTCAACTCTCATTGTCTCAACGTAAGTGCAAGGCATTCAGAACTGCAAAAAAATGTATTAATGATCTCCTATTTATACAGATGCACTGAAAAATATCCCCAAGCTGTTTGAAAACGTCTTTGTTTGCAGAAGTTCCAGCATTACATATTCCCAGAACAAACCAAAGACAGTGGGAACCAAGAAAATAAACCTCCTTGATTTGAGAAACGAATCTAAAGATAAAGTACACTCCCATAAACAGTTTAATTTTAAGAGTCTGAATTCTTTGAGCCTAGGCCTGAGGAAAATCATCGCTCAGTAGATTTAAATATCCTTTTGTGATAAGATGTTCAGGTCATACCAATCACAAGAATAAAAGGGAAACATTAGGGTGGTTTGTTTTTTTTTTAAGCAATAGCTGCAAACAGATAAAACAGTCACCACACTAAATTTAGTGTCTTTTGGCAACACTCAATATCCAGGTTTTCATAAGAATTTGGTTTTCCTGCCAGTTAACAGAACCCAAGACATGGAAAGCCCTCTTCATCTACAGAAGCCCTCTCAAGGCGAAGAGCAATTGACTTGCACTGGCTTTGTTACTTGTTAATTTTTTAATTATTCCTGGAATATAGCTTGAAAAGAATGGCCTGAGAGTTCAGAAGTTCAGTGTGTCCTTCAATCTCACTGGGAGTCAAGGAAGGACAAGAGAACAGAGAACCAACTTCACTACTTCTAACCCAGCAAGAAGAGCATCTCCTCGGAATCAGCAGTCACATCTCACTGGAAGCACACATCCAGGCAACCCAACAGCCAATTCCTGGACATTTTTAGGGAAAGTCTGCATGATCAGCTGCCCAGGACAGGTGCATCTCGAGTTTTTCATGCATGAAGTTTTCCAGTTAAGCTGTCAAACCTACCAGGCTGTGGTCACTCCGAGGGCTGTGATTAGGATTCAAGACTGGTTGCTGTGGAGAGAATTCCACAGTTCTCACGATGCTATTATTCCAGTCTCTTTGGCTGCAAGCTCAAGACAACCACACAGTGGTTTACTACCACAACCAAGGACTCTTCATTTAAAGAGATTTCTGAAGCAAAGGCAAAAAATCTGTGGCTTTTGCCCTACATCTCTGGGGGATTCCTACACGTAAAACTAAAAACATACCTAAACAACGTTGCAACATTCCCAGGTTCCAGTCATCCCTGTGCACCAAACACAAACAAGTGATACAGACTGGGCTCACAGCATCGCCACAAGCCTCATGCCTGGGCTTGCAGGATTGAGCATTTATTTCAGTCTTGCTTTTCCAAGCAGCCCACGGCACACAGCAGGATCTCCTGCTCCATAAAGGATTCACTGGTCCCTTCCTCCCCAAATGCTGCTTGCTATTTGAGCATTGAACAAGCTGCACCTACCCTAATTTTAAGAAATAAATTTATAAAATCAGTGAGCAGAAAGGCTGCAGCACTGCACACCTCCCTATGATCAACAGCATCGTGGATATTCACCCAGCTCGGGAAGTGAAAGACTTCAAACCTCATGCAAGAAAACATCCCATTAAAAGAAACAGCTTGAAAATAAGGAAAGAACAGTGACATTACACATAAATGGATGCAAAACACTCCAATCTGCACTTAGACACACCCTTTTACTAGTCAAATTTTTTCACTAACTACCCAGCACACAAGTCAGCATGACCAATGCACTGCCAAAGGACACTTCCCCAGGATAGGGAACAGTGCCAAGTTATCAGCTTCTGTGGAGTATCCATTTGAGAAAACACATCGTGGCTTAGAGAAACACCTTGATTTATGAAACTCCCCGATAAGAAACCAGCACAATTTTTAAACACACGAGCAGCCAGGAGAGGAAGTTACAACTGTAAGGTGTCCCTACCTGACACACTCAGGGAAATCCTCTCCAACGTGATCCCAAGTCCTGTCCCTGATCTGCACAGCACTCCCCACAAGCAACAATACAGAATTTTCAACACTATGGGAAGTTTTCTTATCTCTGTTTACTAACTCAAGGACAGACAAATCATATACAATTTGGTTCTCACGTTTCTTGGAAAATCTGCCAGAAGGGAGGAAGCTCCATGTGCAACAATCAAACACGGAGTAACTCCAGGGCAAGGATCAGGGGGTGAAGAGCAGCACATTCCTCACCACAGAGACTGAGCTCCTTTTTCACTCTGCAGGAACCAAACACGTGTGAAAGAGAGGGCAGGTGACAGGACTGGTTTCAAAATTATCTAATAGCCAGAGAAACATGAGTGCTGAATGGAGCAGAGTCCAGGACAACACCCAAGTGAAATCACAGAGCTGTGCAAAGAATCCCAGGAGCAGGAATACCTGAGCTCTCCATCCACCTGGGACCTGCTGGTCAGGACCTGCTTCTTTCACATGTGGTCTGAATGTCACCTTGAGCACATGGGGCAGGAAGGGCTGGTAAACTTATGAAACACGAACTCTGAAATTGCTGCTTTCAGCAAAGCCTATTTTCAAGTTGTAACTGGGGTTTTTTTTTCCCCTTTGGTAGAAATCAGGCATTTGGGAAGCCTATTGCCACTGCCAGAGGAGTCTGCACAACACAAAGGGCTCAATTAACACCCAAGGTGATGGTGCTGCACATGGCTGAAAATGGAATTACAAAAAAAAAAAAAAAAAAATTAAAAAAAAATCCTGCAGCTACACAAAGCCTTAGTATGGCAGAGAAAAACTGCTTCATCATCAGCCATGGAAATTTTCCGAATCCCTGGCTATCTTGTCAGGCCAGAGCTGTGTGAGGAGGAGCACAGATGGGTACTGTGCCCTTTCTCCTGCCATAAGAGCAGCAGCTCCAGAACTGCAGCGTGAGCAAAACCCTGGGATTGGGGCAGTGCACGTCCTTTACTGCCACATATAAAATGAGACAGCAAAAAAATGACAAACCAAAGTATTCGAGTTGGAAACAGTCCTAGACTTTGTCTCCTTTCAGGGACTTTCCATACTGTGACAGTCCAGAGCGACTGGGTTCTGTGTTTTCTATGCATTGGGAAGGAAACATTTAGTTTAGAATTAGCTCAGGGCATTGTCTGAAACAGAGGAAAAGTTTACACACCCATTTTCAATAAACTCTACACCTATCAAAAGGGAATTACAGGCTACAACATCTATTTAAATAGGATTCCAACCTCCTTAACTACTCTGAAGCACAAAGGCTTTATAGCTTTACTTACTAATAAATACCCTTAATAATTTTTACAGGAAATGGCAAAGCACACTGAAGAAAATCCTAACCAAAAAACCAAAGAGAGGAGAAAAGTTTATAAATTCTTGAAAGATTTCTTTCTTTTTTTTTCTGAGAAAGTCTTTACCTGGATTAAGCTGCCAGGCAACTTTATTAGCATTTCTGCCACACAATTGTCTGCTTCCCTACCACACCCTGCCAACGTCACAGGAAAACAAAGAAAACTCCCATTTTCATGTGGTCGTTAGAAAGATGCAAATCCTTCTGGTTTGTGGAGGAGAGACAAGGAGAAGAAAATGCCAACAACCTTCAGCTCTGGCAAAAAGTACCTCAGAAGCAGCTGAACAACTTCCCAGTTACCCTGGAAACAGAGTTTACCCCTCAGCAGACAGGGAAAATTGCCTGCAATTACCACCCTGGAGTAAAGCACCAGTTTGGACAAAACATCAATTTCAGTTTGCTGCAGCTCCTTTAATGTGATCCCAGTAATTTATCATGAGCAATATTTGATCTGGAATGGAATTCTATTACCAAACCCCAAAGAGCTTGAGCTCTATTACCAGACCTGCAGGTATAATCAAAGGTTACAATATCTCCTAATGGCACAGAAGAGCTCCGCCATCTGCCAAGTGCGATTCCCCCTAATCCCATTCCCCAGAATCACCCGGATTACACCACAGAAATAGAAGTCAAGTCAATACCTGAATCCACGGGAATAATCTCCCACCTCCAGACGGGAGAGAGGCAAGAACAGCAACAATGCTGCAGGCAGGCTCAGGAAGGCAAAGCCTTCCACCCGGCTCCGTGCAGCACCGCACAGGAAATTCTGGGATTTCACTGATTAGCTTCACCCATCCAGAATCCCAGCGCTGCTCCCTCCCAAATGCGAGCGCAGAACTCTGTGTAAATTCAGGGAACTGACCTCCACGTGATCTTTTGGACCAGCTATTTCCACCCAGAAGCGGCACTCCACGTCTCTCCGTGCACATATAAACCGCTCGGATTTGGAGTTAGGAGGAAAAATTAACAAACGAGCTGCGTATCACCAGAACCACACAAATCTGTCCACCCAAGGGCTTCCAAAACAAAAATATATGCCCCTAGCAGGAGGTCTGGAATGAGATGAGCTTAAAGATCCCTTCCAACCCAAACTGTGCTGAGATTCTACGTACACACGATGCCAACAAACAAAGCTATGTACATCTTCAATTAAAAAGAAGCAGCGTGATGACTTCAAACTGGCACTTCAAAGTAATTGTAAGGAGCAGATAATATATTTCCTGAAATCCAAGGCATTAAGGAGTCACACACCACTCTCGGGAATGCCTGAATCCCTCCTGCTCTGCCCAAGGAGCCGTCGCCCGGCTGTAAACCAAGGGGGGGGGAGAAAGGGGGAGCATCTTTATTTGCCCATTTAAGACCTCCAAGCACATTATCATCCCTAATCCAGCGAGGAACAGATAACCGCAGCCCTCGAGGATTACAAAATTAGGCTTTAATCCCCAGAACCACGAGCGACAACACCATCCACCAAAAGCCACCTACAACCCCTCCGCACCTCCAGCCGCCGGCTTAGAACCACAGCACGGGGGTTTTTTTTTTTTTGGACGGGGGGCTTTTCCCCTCTTTTTAACACACGAGGACACGGCTCTGACGCAGCGAGGAAGAAGCAGCGAGGAGGTCCGGCAGCAGGGCGAGGGACCACGCGGGAGCGGCGAGCGCACCCCAGGGCGCGGAGGGCGCAGCACCCCCGGGAGAAGCGGGGAAGGGATTCCCGTGCCGGCCCTAAGGGTCACCGAGCACTCGCCGCCTTTGTCCCACCGCCGCCTCGCCCCTCGCCGTGGCCTCGCCGGCAGCACTCACCCAGCCAAACCACCGGCCGCTCCCTCCGCAAAACCGGGCGCCGGCTCCGCCGCACCGGGGAAGTTGCTCGGAGTGAAGTTGGGCGCGCAGCGGCCTTTCCCCCGCGGCGGCGGCGGCGAGCGGCGGCCGGGCACGGCCGGG
>VXBQ01003072.1:5034-28664 GCA_013400175.1 Phainopepla nitens
CTTATTCAACAAATGCCATCACTGTTCTGAGATAAATCTAAATCAAGAGAAAATGCAAAATAGCACAAAACCAGTGTAAATTGTTTCATGCTCTACCTGTGTTCCATTCAACCACTCTCAGTTTTTGTCTTTTAAATGATCATTAAATCCCTGGCTACTAAGAAAGCTGCTGTGAAAATTAGCGGTACAATGAGCAGAAAGACCTTCCAAAAATGTGGAAAAGATAAAAATATAGAAATGCATGACAGTGTATGGACTTATGTTTCTTATAATATAACTGATTATTATGATTTGAAGCCACCTGTATGACTCCAGTAATGTGCAGAATTCAGAAAGGCAGCTGAAATGGATGAAGAGGAAAACAAGGAATTACTGGTCATAATCCTACTCTTACTGAGTAATCTGAAAAAACACAAGTGGCTTTGTAAATTAATCAATTCCCATCACATAGTTAAGTAAAAAATAACAAAGACTATTATTTGAGAGTAAATAGCAAACCACTACTTTTCTTCAGAAATATTACAAAAAAATTAAGAATTTATTCTTATGTTTTTGAAAATAAAATTAACTCAGAATTTTATACTTTTACTATTTTAAATTAGCATTAGAAGTGTAATTGTGCTGTAGCTGCACATTTTCTAGACTATTGCTAAATATTGGGAAGGGGTGGTGCAGGGAGGGTGCAGTTTGTGGGCTTACACAGGGAGTTTTTTGGTGGTTAGTGTTGCCAGCCTTTGAGCTCAATTTCAGCATGGTATTTCAAAACTCAAGAGTTACTTTTCCCAATTAATGGTTATGGAGACAGGCCTGGTGGGCCTAGAGGGTTTTGAATTGTGCTTGTCAAATATTAAGCAAACACTAGTATCTTCAGGCTTACAAAGCTCTGATGAAACTATGTTTATGAAATTACATAAATCAACAGGAAATACTATGTGGTATATGTCAGAGGCAATTTCATAACAAAGAGCATATAAGAAAACAGCATCTACACCCTAATGCTCTAACTGACTCAGCTACTAATGATATTTTTGAAAATTATCTTTGCAGGGCAAAATGTAATTCACAAAAATAGGATATTTTCACAAAGCTTTTTGACAGATAATGTCCATGAACCTTTTCATCTGCAAACCAAATATCCTCAGCATGCCATCAGCCAATTAGGTGTGTATTTATCCTTAAGTTTTTAATTTATGTCACTTGGGATACAAGTCAGTTTTCCTAAAATAGAATATATTTATCAAGATTAGAAAGTAGACTTGGGCAAATATATCTTGAATCAGTTTTCCAAAAAATAAACTTGCATAAAGTACACTGTAAGCTAATACAACTTTTAAGTTTAGGTTGACTCTTCAAGGGTCAGTATTCAAAGTTTTCCATACTGGTGTGTCCCTTTTAGACCTACAAAAATAGATCCTTAGCAAGAGCCTGGGTTCCAATAATGACCATAATTTATTGTGTTGAAGAATGAATGTAATGCAGTAACAATTTCAAAATTATTAAAAGTATGGACAATGAAGAAGGTGTTAGAATAAGCTACTGATGTCACGAGCGTTTTAATACGTTCCTATAGAAACAGAAGTATGTTGTAAACTTCATTTCTCAAGAAAATGTTGAGTACTACTGTAGGAATTAAAGATGAGGGGGTTTTTACACCAGTGTTTCAAGTTCAGTCTGTACCAATGGATATATGATAAAGCACCTCAGGAGGCTATTCATAGAGTCTAAGTTAGACTGATATTCTGAAAATCACCTTTAGCGTCACTCTCTCCATTAACACTAGGAGAACAGGCAGCTAATTTAGCTAACTCAAGTAGGTACTAAAGTAAAATATTAATAACCCCCAAGGAATGTATATAATCTTATCTGAAAAACAACCTTGCAGACTTGGTTAGAGTTAAAGCTACACTGCCAAAATGTGGATAGATAAAAAAATACAATCAGCTGCTGAAATCAGCTCCAGAAATCAAATGAACATGCACTACACTTGAGTGGTCTGCATACTTCAGGTTCAGGGACAGGAATCCTTCTCCATCAACCTACTTTAGAGTTGTCTTCTCTTTAGAAGGTTATTTGTCAAGGTACAGATGTAGAGGTGTAATGGTAGATTTCTTTCTTTCTCCCCTCCTTTCCCCACCAATAAAAGACCAAGCTCACCATAGAATAGAAACTTGACTATGCCATTCCTTGAATAAACGTTCTGAATGGACCAAAACAGAGATTTTGCCATTTTTATAATATGAGGAATTACCCCCTAACTGGGATGGCTCTTTTTTGTTTTTCTCCTTCTTCTACGTCCTTAGTATCTATATGCATCTCATAACCCAAATGAGCCCAGTTGCAGTCTAAGTTGCAGAACTCAGCAGCTAGCATAGTTAATTGCACCTTCCTACTCCACTCCTACCTTTGAATTACACCATTGAACATGTTCAGAATAATTCTCCCTTATGACAGGTCTCTTGGAGTACTCTTTCATTTTCGGAAGTGTTGTTTTCAAAAAAGAGTCCATAAATATTTTTTAAGCTCCAAGACTACTGACAAAACTGTAAACCAGTTATAGACAAAAAAGAAACTCACTGCTAAACTGGAAATCAACCTGTAATGATAAAATCACAGACTGAAGAAAGAGCAGGTGAACCAGTCATGAAGTAAGGTACCATTTTCAGAAAAAAAAACTCTCAAGTGATTTTCTAATTGCAGAGACTCAGGTAGAATAAAGGAGTAGTGTTATTGGTATAAAAAAGCGAACTGCTCCAAATTAAAACCTGTTGCTGTAGATTGTGCTATTATGAACCTGTGTAGAGATGGTTTACCACAGCAGAGGTCAGAAGCTTTAAATTACATATATCTAAAACCTGTTTTAACATTTGCAATAGAATCACAAATTATCATCTGAAAATTACAAAAGCCCTCACAGCCACTTTCTATGAGTTAATCTTGCTTTTACTGAGATGAAGTAAGGATACCACCAAACTACAATGAGTAAAAAGTTTACAGTGTGGTTTATCACACTTAGAGATCACTCTGTATGAGATTTGTAGAAGAGGAATTGCAGTTCTTGAGTCCTTGGTACATGTCCATTAGAGACATGTATGAGAGCAACTTCATCAGATACAGCTGTGATTTCTCCACAGGAATCTGATTTTCCTCCTTTTAATATTTATAAATACAGATATAGATATCTATAATATACACACACATACTCTCTCCAGGGTTTATGAGGTCTTAGAATACAAAATTAAGTTGTGTTTCAGATAGTTGAGCATCTTAATTTGCCTCTTAAATTGCATTCTGGTTATTATCACTAGGTGTTAACGCACTTAGCTATAAGAGGCAATTCCTTAGGAATTACCTCTTAAGAAAAATAAAACAAAACTTATAGGTGTTGGAGTTGAGAAACTCCATCTCATTCCTGTAATTTAGTGTTGCTTACTGTGAAACTTAGAATTATTCTCTTCCCCTACTAATGAAAAAACTGTTTCAAGAATTGTTGTCAGAGAGTGGAAGCATTCCGATGCTAATTATTTCTTGTTGGCTAATTTGACTGGAGGCATACTGTTTCTGTTGTGACCAAAATCTTTTAAATGGGAGAATCAATATTCCTTACAAGGGCACAAAGTTTTACTTGACTGTGCATGCTATCAGCTGACTTACTTGAAAAGTTTAACCTTATCTTTTGACTTCTACCACAACAAGATCTCAAACAGGGCTGATGACTGCTTCATCATTTCTTAAAACTTTAAATGTTGTGGGACAGTCATAATTGTTTTTACTATTTTTGCCTGAAGCCACACTTACCTCACCCCTCTGTTGAACTCGTCCTGAGCTCTGGTCAGTTAAAGCACCACACATAGGCTCTGAAGCTTTCCACATGCCCATTTTGAAGCCCTTGCTGTGCAGTTGGCAAATGGAAGCCTTACACAGACAATGTTATAGTCTGATCCTCATGAACAACAAGTCTTCCGGTTTGGATAAAACAGAACATAACCATAACAACATAATAAAAGGGATGGGTATCCTGCATTCAATGCTTTAAAGAAATTTAGTTTAAATGCTTGAGTAGGGCATTAAACAGGATCTGTAGAGATGTGGCTCCTATCCCAGTAATATGTGTCTATAGAAACAAAACCATTTAGTCAGATTAACAGTTATATTTTAGAACTTACACTGTGACACTGAAGATCTCCACATTCGTAACATGGTTATGAAAACTTTAGGCTCATAAAGAGTCTAAAATTTTTCATTGTCTAATCCCTAGCCTGAAAAAAATATCCTTAATGTTTCTTTTTCATAGCCTACTTGCAGAAAATATTTCCTCTGCATCACAGCATGACTAGAGAAACAGGCAGATCCCTTCAAAAATGGTATATGACTGGCGGAAGTGGCACTCACTGGAAACATAAGGAGCAGGAAATACTAGATTAAAAAAGATTAAAGATTTAAACTGTCATTTATGACTGTCTTTATTGAATATCCTAAGCTGATAGGGATGTCAAGAAAGAAAACTGGATTTGAAACATAACCCAACATTCCATGTTTCTGATCAGGTGTCTAAACACTTATTAGCTGAGGTCTGTGTCAGTAATCAAGTCCATGTATTGGCCTCAAATTTAGTTTTTTTTCCTGAAAACCTTGGAGGGCTGGGGATGGTGGAAGGAACTCACAATTTCAGAAAAAAATCTAAATAAGATGTGCATGTTACAACCACACAATTCATTTTGGTTATTTATTTATGCACTCCTTCTGGTTACAAGGCCTACATTTATGTGAAGAAAGGGAAAGAGAGAACAGGCTGTGCTTAAGCAGAAATTTATGCATGAAGGTCTAGACATTTTGTTGTTATTTCAAGGGTAATTCTTTGACGATTAACAGGACTATTCCTAGCATGTTCAGGGTCAGGGACTGATGGCTGAAACACAAGCTGACTCCCAAGCTCTGCTTTTTGCATCAGATATCATCAGACAGTTTATTACCAGCAGGTTTTGATTCAGTGTCAACCAAGAGACATAAATGCAGTTTGAATTAATCTGTGAGTTCATTAGAACCTACGGAACATGCAAAACCTTCAGCTTCTGCACACCCATGCAAGACCTCCTCTTCCATGGAAGAGGGAACTCAGAAAAACCACAGTGAATTAAGTTGACTGAAACCAAATATAGTAATTGACAAGCAGTTACTTTGACAATTTCCCTGTTTTCACATGTGCACCACCATTAAACCCACCCTGACAATTTTTTCGCCCGTTAGGAAATGCAGGAATTATTATTCTAAAATACTAAAAATATCTAATCAGTCCTGTTAATCCTACCAAATTTGTATATGTATGATTTTTAAACTGACAAAAAACTCCAATCAAAGGCTAGTTAAATATCTTCATCATAAAATTGCAGCTGATGGAGCTGTGTGTGATCAGAACGTTGAGATTAACCGGAAGCTCAAATTCAGACTTAAATTTCAAGCCAATGAATATGAGGAGCACATAGCTGAGGATGAAAAAGCTAGCAAACTTTGACTCTTCAGTAATGCAAAGAATGTATGTTCAAATACAAATTACATTGTGATAAGTGGTATATCGTGCTACTGTGTTTTGTTCTTAAAACCTTTACTACAGGATTCTTAAGCAGCTGCTGGTTTATTTTGAAATTTGCAACAGAAATTTTAGGGTCTCAAGAGAGCCCCTAATCATCAACTGTCTCTGTGAAAACTTTGTTTATGAGAAAATCATGCATGCAAAGTTGCTGACAAATTGCATCTGTCAGGCAATCAAAATTTTTTCAGCAATACAACAGGAAAAAATATGTGATAAATTTCAAAAATATCTTGCTGATTACAGGAATGTGGAGGTAACATGTGAAAATTCTATTCTTAACAAATGCAAGGTGGGTGGATGTAAGTGGTGTGCAATAAGAGAGACAGAAGCCTCTCCTGCAGTGAAGTACCTGCGCTTTTTCCTTTCACTTCCAACACTGGTCATTCCCAATATTTTCTGGATCCATAGAACACGAACTTCTTCAAAGATGAAAATACTAAAAATTTACGGAACATAGATAGTATTGATCAGAAAAATATAGAAACATAGGAGAGGAAATGGCATAAACAATGTTGCAGGATGAAGTTAAATAATGGTAGTTTCTGAGAAACAGCGCTATTCTGTGGTAAATATTTAACAAGTTTTTAACTTTCCCATTGAAAACATAATAGTAACAATCACCTCCTAGCTTACACTATTGGCTCAGGAAATCCTTAACGATGGTAGAAGTCCAAGTGTATTCCTCCAACTAAGAAATGTTGCTTTTTTGAACACTCTGAAATATGCAACTTGATTTAAGACTATGAAGTTGTATTTCATTTTAAATCTACGATGGATGGCGAGAAATGCAGCATCTGGAATCAGTAATTCTCAGTAAATATAACTCATCATCATTCACAGTGTCTCAAGTCCCAGTTAGCCAAGGACCTACTGAACTGAAACAATCAGATTAAGGTAAATCTGTTCTTAACTAAGACTTTGAAATCTGTTCTTATTCCAGTAATTCATGAGGTGGCAGGCTTTCCTCTGTATTGCTGCATGAACAGATGCTTTTCCATTGTGCTTAATCACCTACTGAAATATTTGAGGTAAGATGTAGAGTTGACATATTGAATTCTTTAGCATTAACCCTCATTCTTAGGGCAAATTTCCAAATCATATCATGACTATGTTTACATTCCTCCTGAAATTTTAAAGGAAAATGTTTTTGTCAACCAAATTAAGTTTTTTAAAAAATAATAAATGTCCCTTTGCTTGCAGACATTATAACGATGTCTCATTTACTTTATCCCTGCACTTGAAACAAAAGAGAGAAAGGAAGCCCAAAATAAGACCTTTATATAAAGACCAGATGGACACTGAGGAAGCAGAGAATTTTTGAGCAATCTTATGAATCCTCTGGAAATCTTGCTTTCTGAAGCCATTAATAAATGACACAATAGTACATTGTAGTTAGGGAAGCTTCCTAAACAGATGTTACTTTCTGAGCATTTTCTTCTACTTTCTTCACATCTTTGTATATCTGCAGAGTGACATAAGCAGCTTTTTAAAATATAAAAGCTAAATTTAACATTTCCTTCACACGGGCAACACTGCCACATTGGAGTGCTTCTGTAGCACATAGTCTGCCAGACTACTCTGTGAGGTAGTGTGATGTGCAGCAACTGAACATCAAACGTGTTACATCTATCATTTGCCTTGTCTAACCGTGAGCAAGTCATGATCATGACCCATCTGCATAAGAAGGCAAAAATAGTACCCTTTGTTTTCCTTACTGATCATTCAAAATAGACAGCTTTATTAGGATTTCTAAAATTATTTTTAAAATTTAAAAAAGTACATGTTTTAATACACTCTAATAGTAGAAGCAGAAAATAACTTAGCTTGGTAAGAAACCTTGTATTTTCTCAAAACCAGAAGCTGGAACAAAAATAAGCCATTATTATTGAGAACAAAAATAAGCCATTGCACACTATGCATGAAGTCAGTCACACTCAACACAGAAAGAAATGTGATGCTTCTTTCTTTATTTTGAAGGTAGAAAACATCCTATGCTTCCTAGAAATTACCCACAAAGAGATGAAAGTAGGATTTTTTTCCCACTCCCCTGTTGTAAAAGAAGGTGTTAAAGGTAAGGTATTTGTGGTCTTATCAGAGATCAAAATGATTTCACTCTTTTATTAAGAAAAAAGCCAGATGATACATACACGCAGTCAAGACTTCTTTAAAGAAAGAACAGTACATGCACTAACATCAGTAAATGATTTGTCTGAACTTCAAATGTCAAGCAGTTAAAGGGTCTAAATATGCCAATATATAAATTTTTAAGAGTTCTTTAAGTGCTGATCTCCTTTTCTTATTCTGCAATAACCTTAGTTAGTTTATTAAATAATTTTTGGATTATGGTCATGGATATTGATTTTGTATATAGAATTTTGATTGTATTAGATCCTGTATCACCTGCTTAAAGTAAGAGAGTAAAATAACCAATATTAAAAATATTACAAAGAAATATTTCAGTTAATTACTCCATAATTTCAACGGAAAATTTGCAGTTGCAAGATTCAAGAATGTCATCTACACATATATATATATACACACACACACATATATATATATAAAACATATATATATGGAAGAGGGCACTACACATCTACAGTGAAGAACTATAAATTTTATGCATTAAGAGGAAAGTATTACAGTTTCTTTCAAATAAATCTGCTCCTAAAAGGAAGCAAAAAAAGTCAGCAGCTAAGGGTCAGGGTCAACTTAATTTACAGGTACTATGAATACTTTGATAGTTTTAATATGCCACAAAGAATTTTGGTTTGCTGCATCAAGAAATGAAAGCAAAGCAAAATGAGTCAACTGAACATAATGTTCAGGGTACCCAAAATGGATTAAGAAATTTTATAAATATAGCTTCAAAAATATTCCTTTTTGTCTTAATAGGTAACGAAAATAAATTTTGCTGCTCAGATGACTAGTAAGAAAATACAGACTGAAGTTACCTCTATTAAATAAATAAACTTACCAGTGACTACTAAATCGCATGTCATCACCAGCATAGGACAGTATTAATTAATTTCAGCTAACACCCAGAGTTAAGATGTCAGCTGCAGCAGAAATGCCTAACAGCCTTTTCTCCTTCATCCTGTGGATTTGCTTGCCAGCAGTGAAAAATTTAGACCAGGAATCTTTTTGAATTCTCTCAAATATTTCTTGACTAAACAGTCAAGATGAGAGTGGAAGGAACTTTTTGAGGTTTTCAGGGAGGTTCGTTTGGTTGGTTAGGCTTTCTTGGGTGAGGTTTTTTTTTTTTTTCTTATTCTGAAAAATTCAAGTTTGAACTTCCTCTTTGACACAAGGAACCAGAAAGCTAATTAAATCTGCAGGCTGTTTCCTAGACTTCAGTGCTAGCTCTCAAGTGCAAGTCATGACTTGAATCCCTGTTATCTGTAAATTATCACCATGGTATCATCCTAAATAGCAGATAATAGAACAAAACTGAATAGTCAGAAGAACTGCTCTGCAGGTAACAGCTTTACAAGTAAGCTAAAAGAAAGTTAGTAGCAGGTTTTTCAACACAATACCCCTAAATTTCATTCTGTCTTTTAATTTGGGACAGCTACAGCTTGCAATTTGTCTTTTCATGAACGTGAGAAGGAGTGAACTGGTAGATAACAGATTCATATAGGGTTCATTTTAACACTGAAAGAAAGATTTCTCAAGGAGAAGCTGGGCCTACTTATGAAATAAAAAACAATTCAGAAAAATAGAAAAGAAAATAGAATAGAAAAATTATTTTCCAATAGAAAGTACAAAGTTGAAACCCTCCTCTCAGGTGATATTAATTCTGGAAAAGTTAGCATTAACTGGCCTCCAATGGCTGATGATAAACCAGTCATGGAACAGCAGAGCTTTGCCTGACTTTGACTTGCTAAGAAAAATCTGAAACTAGACTTTGGTCAAACAACCCAGAGTGCACTGATTTATTCTCAGACTTCTTCCAGTATAATTATGTCAATCAAAATACCATAGAAGGTATAAACGCTTTTACTTTGCTGTTTATAGGTTTATTGGACATCTTGTAAATCAGTCCTATGAAAACTCTATTTTCACTTTGTTATTCCCTAAACTCAACTAAGTTACATTAATTTACTACTAATTTACTTAGTAGACAACACTCAATGAAAGAAAAAGGAAATACTTTTTTTAATAGGGCTACATTTGCAAGGCTTTGATGCCACTCTTTATTGACATTGTGGATATGAATGAAAATAAGTGTTTAATTTTCATAATCAATTAATGCCTAGGAAGTATTTAATAAGACTATATTAAGAAAATTTAATTAATGATTGCTTAACTCCTTGTGATGTTCATTTATAACATGATGAAACTATTCTTACAATCTTCCATATTGTCTCATATTTTAAATGCAGCGTCACTAAACTTACCTTTCCAAAGCCAATGATTTCATTTGCATGAAACATGTTATAGCCTAACCTCATGAATTCAGAAAAAAAAACACAGCTAGGGAAATCTTCAGGGTTTTTAAAGGATCTGAATTTTGTGCTAGTTAATGACATGCAATAATATTAACTTAATTCTGTTATTTTACAGTATTTTTATAAAATACTCACATTTTAGTCTAAGTGTTTTACTGCACTCTCACAGTGATAAACCGAGATGCAGAATCAAAAGGATATTCCTTTTTAGATGGTTACATCATGAAAAATTAACACCACTTTCTGGTCGAATCTGTGTAATCACTAAGACCAACTGCAAAATAATTCTACTTCATTATTTTCTCTAAATATCTATCCTATCTTTGCTTTTATAGTCTCTCTTATAAGTCAGTAGACAAAAACTCCAACCTTCTTCCTTGCCAAAGAAGACAGAAGAAGCAAAGCATTTACTTACGTCATTGACTATTAATTGCTACATAAAGGCATTTTATATGGATTATTATTGTGAACACATTTCACTTTTTCTTAAATCCTTAAAATTTTCACATGCAAAAATATATAAACCAAAGTTCCTCTTAACAGGTTACTAGTGTCCTGGGACCATTTTCCTTCATATCTAATGTGCTTGGTAGCTTTTATAAATTCTTCCATTGATGGGTTTGCAAGGTTGCAGAGATTCCCATCCAACTTGCATGTAGACATTGTACAATAAAAGCGAAGATCGTAACTCACAATTATAAATAAGTATCAACTTTGTATCTTCATACAAATAAAATGCAGAAATGTTCATTATTATTTATAACTAGTATATTTATGAACTTTACCAACCACCTAAAAATATTAAATATATGTTTATCATTTCAATTTAGTAACTTGAGAACAAACTGATGCTTTGTAACGTCTTATTTCTTGTCAACAAATTTTTGTGGGACATTAATAACTTCTCTAGATAATTTGCCTGTGCACAAAACTGGCCAGCAGTTAAGGAATATGGTTTTAAATAATTGTAAAGAATCACAATGTTTGGTTTAGTGCCTTAAATAATACTCACTTTTCACTTTGAAAATTGCAAGTTATTGATGAGGCAAAACAGCCAGATACACTATTTAGCTAATGCAATATAATAAAGCATCTCTTTAATATGCACTGTTGGGCATTTTCTAGAGGATTATAAATAAGAGTGGCGTAATCTGATATTAATATGTATGAATTAATGAAAAAACTGCATTGTCATATTAATGATTTAAAGTGTTGTGTTGAGTCTGATCAATATATTTATTTAAACATGTAGGAATGTTCCTGTTACTTAGGCAGCTTCCTTTTGTTATATCAAGAATAGTAATTTTAATGGAAAAAAACACAATAGAAGATGATTGATTGTCTCCTTTTGTCATGGAGATCAATTACTGTGGATTGTGAACATAAGAAAATGGAAGCGTAGTTATATAAACTGTCCCTTGAGTCTTTGCTCATTTTGGTGTATTTTTTGCAGACTGTGGGGTAGGCTAATACAAAATGGCATAGTAAACCAGGCATTCTGCTGAAGTAAAGTAAGTTTCCTCACCAATGAAACCTGTCTTTCAAAAAGTCCAAGTACTGTCCTTCCTTTTACATGTAAAATGTGTGTTTTAATCTATGCCAAAAGCAGCATAATTCAAATTTCCCATAGCTATTATCATTATATTACATTTGTAATGAGGGAACATAATGAAAGATGAAAAACTTTATTTAAGCCATAATAGAAAAGCTGCTCACAAGCAACACAAATTAAAAAGTAATACATTTAATCTTAGACAGCTGGTAGAAATAATTATATTTTTACTTAATTGTCAGTAATTTGTGAATGAAGCCAAATTTTCTGTGTGGGTTTTTTTTGTAACTCAAGATGAATCAAACTGCTGTGTTAGAGGCGTCATACAAATGGTAAAAATGAAGAAAGTAATGAAAAATTATTTTTGTGTTATATGCCTTACAAAGAGTGAATGATACAAGTTTGTGCCACCAATCTCTGTACAATGGATTCAAATAGCAGTCAATAACATGACACAAGAATTCTAAGTTCAGAGGGGCTTTAAGTGGTGGAATTTCTAATAAAAAACGCTATTTTTAAACAAAGTCTCAGTCTTACTTTGGACGCTTTCTGGGCTTAAATGTAGACTCTTCCTCTAATGTTGTTGTAGAAATCCACTGGATTTCCTTTAATGAGGTTGACTTAGAAACAATATTACAGAAGCTGTGAAAAAAATAAAAAAGAATATCAGGTAAATCTACCAGTACACCTTTTATCTTTCCCTGATTCACTGTTTCTCTATTTGCTGGGAGACAGGAGACTTAATTCTAGATACTGCTATCACCTGGTGTTTGCTAAATTGCTGTGAAATTGTTGCAACAGCTGTTTGTTACTGGGGAAATATTCGCTTCATATTGCTGCAATAAACTGATCATTGCCAATTAAATGCCCATTAATCGTGTAAGCAAGGAATGCTGCCAGATGTTTACATTAGAAAGAAAAATATCCTTTGCTCTTCATTTTTGACTTATAACCCTCGCCTTTCATGTGAATAATAACATGAAAATGTTCATTTTTTGAATATTCCCCAAATTTGGGGTTGGGAATAAATAAAATGCAGTCTTCTTTGGTGGTGAGATCTTGGAATACGTGCAGAAGTATACAAATAAATATTATTAGCACACATAAATAAACCAGAATCTTTTATTTAAAACTGAAATAGATGTACCTCTATATGTATATATGAATTATACTATATAGAGTTTTCTATTAAATGTATTCCCAATGCTTTCTGTTAAAGTTTCAAAAAATATTGATTTACTTCTAGTGAAAAATAGGATTTCAGGGAATACCCAAACACATCTAGCCACCATTTCTTAACGAGACATAGTCTCTGTACAATACCAGAAATTATAGAAGAAATTTCTGATGGAAATTTCTGTCAGTAATGGCTTGTAAAAGCTGCCCTTATAATCTGAATTATTAAAGAAGCTTTGAACAAATGCTGCCAGTATGCCACAGGGCCATGTTCCCACAATGAAAGAATTAGAAAACATGGCTACAATCTCCACAACTTCCCCAAGGCTAGATTGCTCAGAGCTCCATCCAGCCTGGCTTTGAACACTCTCAGGCGTGGGGAATCCACAGTTTCTCTGGGCAGCCTGTGCCAGTGCCTCACTACCCTCACAGTAAAGAATTTATTCCTAATATCTAATCTAAATCTTTCCTCTTTTAGTTTGAAACTGTTATTCCTTTTCATATCAGTATAGGCAGTGGTAAAATGTCTTTCTTATAACCTCTCTTTATAAATTTAAAAGCTGTGTCTGCTTGGACCCCTCTCTTTTCCAGGCTGAACAACCATGCTCTCACTGACTATCTTCCTAGCAGAAGTCCTCCTTCCCACTGAGCTCCTGCATGGCCCTCCTCTGGACCTCCTACAACAGATTCATATCTTTCTTGTGTTGCAGACACCAGAGCTGGATGCAGCATTCTGGGTGCAGAGAGGGGCAGAATCCCTTCCCTCCACCTGCTGCCCACAGTTCTTTTGATGCTGCCCAGGACACAGTTGGCTTCCTGTACTGACATTCCACATTTCCAAGTCAAGTGAAGTTTTTCATCCATTGGACTCCCAAGGCCTTCTCCTCAAGGCCATTCTCAACCTGCTCATGACCCAGCCTGCTTTGACACAGGGGATTGCTCCAGCCCAGATGTAAGACGCCTGGGTTCACACTGACTCACTCTTCAAGGTCCCTCTAGTTGTCATCCCTTCCCTCAAGAGTATCAACTCTGTCACTCATTTCTGCCTCATCTGTAAATAATTTCATAGGAAAAGTTATTATCTTCATTCTTAGTCAAGTAAACATAAGAAATGCATTAAAATATGTACTTTATAATAGCACACAGTTGTCATACTAAAAAAAAATTCAAAACTAAAATAGCTAAAATAGACAAGTTACTGAAATGGTTAAAACATCCACAAAAATTCGCAGTCATTTATCACTATCAGAGTTAGACTAAACTATTTATGCTTACCAAAATGCACGTAACAAGGCTGAGATAGAGAAGTAGTCCATAAGCTTAAAAAAGTTGTCTCAAAATGAAATTTCCCCAAAACACAAAGCATAAAGGTAGCCACTATTTTGACCAGTTATTAGTTCTTCCATCAACTTTTGAGTATTACTTCATAATATCCACAGTCCCACATATTATAATTCATAATATCTACCACAACAACAACAACAACAACACTAATATTTATAATATACAGCGCCCAGATTTGAAATAGCATGTAGCCAAATATTATGTGCAATTTTTATAACAGCAGTGAGGTAAAAATGACAGCAAAGAGCAGTATTTTTATTAAGGTATTTCAGAGAAGTATTGTGACAAACACGAAATCCTGTAGAATTCTATAGGTGAGGTGAATTTATCCCATCTCCTCATGCATAAAATTGCATCCTGTCTTTACTTATCGAAACATGAAGTAACTGTGATACTATTGAGGAAGGTCAAAACACAGTGATTCCAATACTGACAGGTGTCTCTCTAATTGTAAATAGAAAATGAGACAATTTTCTGCTGTAATACTTCTGGAATCAGTTCTTACTCAAAATTTATTTAACATAAATGGAACAGAACTGAAATTTTATTCACAAAAATTATCAAAATGTGATCTTCTTGTTAGTTTTCAACTAGAGTGATGTGATCATATTCAGTAAACAGAGTCAGGGACAAATTGACGGTTCATAATCAAGGGTTATTTGCACTAAAGATAAAGTTTTAAAATAGCGCAATGAGCCGATATCAATGTTATATAAACTTAGCTCAAAAATAGAGCATAAATATTCTCCAAAATTGAATAGACTGACTGGAATTTTTTTTTTCCTATTTAAGAAAACATATTTTCAGTTTATTTTTTTGTTTTCTTCTTCACTTCTTATTTTGTTTTGGGTTTTTTAGGGGTTTTTTTTGTCTGGTTGGTTGGTTGGTTAGTTGGTGGGTTGGTTGCTTTGAGGGGGTTTTTTGAACAGCAATTAGTATAGGAAGCTCTTATTGACTGAGTTAATTAGAAGCTTAGAAAAACTTATCATAATTATAATTTCTGGGGACTTTTTCCTAACAAGACATTATTCTTTTTTCTGATGCAGCGTTCAGATATTCTTCCATACTGTCTAATAAATAAGGTGGTGATGCCAGATGGGGGTCAGTTCCAGGGAACCCGCAACAGGAACAAGATGACATAGTCTTAAGCTGCATCAGGAGCTGGATATTAGGAAAAATTTTTTCACAAAAAGAGTGATGGGCCATTGGAATGGGCTGCCCAGGGAGGCGGTGGTGTCACTGTCCCTGGAGGTGTTTAAGAAAAGACTGGACGTGGCACTCAGTGCCATGGTCTTGTTGACAAGATGGTGCTGGGTCACAGGTTGGACTTGATGATCTGAAAGTGCTTTCCCAACCTAGATGATTCTGTGATTTAAACAGGGAAAGGCCATATACATCTTTAAAAAAGACAAAGCATCTCCAGTGGCCAAGCAAGCCAGGGACAGGCACAGAATTCAGTTTGCTGATCCCCTTCTTGACAAGGACAAAGAAAGAGCTAGCAAAAAAAAAATGTTTCTCTTTATTGTGAAATACCTTAACAAAAATAAACCATGAAAGTGCAATCTAATGAAAAGTCTCATACTATGTATTGAGGGGTCTTTTTGTGGTTGTTCATTTCTTTGTTTTAAAGCACTGTCTAGCAATATATGCTCAGATAAACTCTGAAATGTGTCTTTCAAACTGCCTAAAAGGTATGAAAGCACATAAGAGCAGAGATGGCGAGGGGCATATGTATAGACACATACATATATATATTTACACACACGATATGCTTCCTACATACTTGTGCTAGATGAATGCTAAAGGAACTAAAGAGACAAAAACTGACTGGATGGAATATTGTTTATTGCAGCATATTGAACCCCACACTCCCTTTGGAAGGTGATCACAGGACACAGCCTGAGCTGTGGAAAATATAAGGCAGCAGCATCTGGCTCCTTAAATATCTCCACGGGCACTTGTAACAACATCTTTGAAGTTGTCTGTGCATCTGTCACATATTTAGTCTGCTTATTGACTGCCCCAGCTGAGCACCATTTTGATTCTTTCAGACATGGACTAATCAGAAAATAAATCTCAGGAAAATCCCTTGCAATATCATTCACATGTCTCCTAAAATTAATAAGAGGACAGGGTACTATTTCATTCCTACATCTGACTTTTTTTAATTTTTTTTTTTTTTAACTGATATTAGGCCTGTCATTTAACTACTGCCTCAGTATGATCATGCTCTGCAGAGTTTTTTTTCTGGATTCCATGTAATATTGGTCAAGAGATAAAAATAACTATCAATCCCTTATCTCAACTGCAAAAGTCATAGAAATTATTTTTTCCACTGATACAAAATTAAGAGGCAACATTGTAGGTGTCCTAAAGGACAAACTGCTGCAGGAGAAGATCTTTTTCCTTTTATTTTTCCCTTGTTATTTTATTATTAAAATATCTTCAGAAGATTAATTCTGATCAATAAAAACAAACTAAAAAACAACTAGATATCAAACACAGAATAGGGAACAATTACAATACATTGATATAAAAAATGAACATTTTAGGCTATCTGATTTCGCACTGACAGTCTTAAAATGATCAACAATACATTTTTGTCTTACACATACTTCCTTTTAGGTTTATGAAAAAAATAACACCAATTGAGTTGGTGCAGTTGGAGTTCCATTTGCCATCTACATGAGTAAGAATATTCAGAGTTCAGAATTAGCCCAGGACTTAGTTAAGTTATTGACTAACTGGCGAGTTTTACCAAAGCAGTAGGATACAGCAAGAGGTACTTTACCATAGAATTTCAGATTCTGGGCAAAATTGTATAGTCTTGGTGGAGAAAATGTAGCCAATTTTTACTGAAAAAAATCAAAGGAGAAGTGGTTATCCCTTAATAATAGTTAAAGCTCCCTCCAACCAGAATTCCATTTGAGTTGAAAATTGATTTCTATAGAAATCACCTCAGAAAAAAACATAGGAGAAAGACAGTAGAGGGAAATAGAAAGGTGTGTTAAGAGAAATAAAGAAAAAAATGTGGTGGAGAAAAAAGTTATTGTTATCTTCTGTGTTAAATTAGAAGGACCTAACAATGTGGAGGGAGACAAAGAACGTATGCTTACGTTTGCATGCTGTAATCAGGTCTAGCAAACTATATTTAAGAAAAAGACACTTCTCCATAGCTTTCTAAAAGTCACCTAATTTGAAAGAATGTAAGAACAACCTACTAAACAGGTGTTTAACCACAGACCCCAGACATGTCTTCTATCCAGACATGAAAATGGTTTGTACTTGTTAGTAAATATCTCAAAACAATGGATTGGAAATATGAAGTAACTATCCGGCTATTAAATACTCACAATTTTTTTAGTTTACATTCAAATTTCTTTTTAAAAATTGCCACTATAAAGCCAACTATGTATATGCAAAATACACTAAAATTTCAAAACACACAAGATGCACAAAAATAATTCACAATTCACAATGAATGGTTCCATAATTACAAAAAAATTAATATGAACAAGATTTTTTGTCTATTAATTTGCACATACAAAAAAAAAAAAAATGTCCCGTTCTTTACTTATAGATTTTGTATCCAATTAAGGAGATTGAAACTATTTTTGTCCTAAGGAGATATAATGTACAAGAGGGTGTGGTTTAGGATAACTCAGGTTGGAGGGATCTTGAGTGACTCTTAAGTCCAACCTCTTGCTCAAAGCAGGACCACCCATGAGATGAAAACAGGTCATTCAGAGCTTTATCCAGTTAGGACCTGAGAACTTCCAAGAACAGAGACCTCACAGTCTCTCTGGAGAGTGTCTTCCAGTGTCTGACTCTCCTCAGATTGAAACTGTCCTCTGTCCTCTTTCCATGCACCACTGTAAAGAGCTTCACTTGTGTTCTTTTTTATTACACTTTCTTGTAGTTATTGAAAGGCTGCAGTTAGGTGGCCCCAAAGCTGTTTCTTTTCCAGGTTCAACAAATTCCATTCCCTCAGCTTCTCCTCCCACGGCAACTGACCCAGTACCTGACCATCCTAGTGGCTCTCTGATCAATATCTTGCTCATATGGCAGATCCCAAACTGGTCGCAGTATCCCAACACGATCTAACAGGTCTGGGGTGAAGAGAGAAAACCCCTGTTCACGACTGACTGGTTGTGCTCTCTTCAGCATAGCTCTCTTCAACCATGTGTTATTAGCTTCTTTTGCAGACAGAGGACTGTCCTGGGTGTCTGATAAAGTCTCTAGAAACCTTGCATTGCAGCTGCTCCACAAACAATAATGTGCAGCCTGTAAAATTGTAGGCACTAGTAATGTAAAGCCATACCCATACGAAAAACTATACATACTATCAAAGCAAAACCATCTAACTGATTTCACCAATGTGTAATCTCAGAATAACCACATGCTATGTGCAGTTCTCCATATACTTTGAAACACTGACAAAGCTGCAAATTGTTTTAGGTCTCTGATTCTATACAGGCTAATGTATATTATATGTATGCTTTGATAAACTTGCTGTATCTCCTTCATATATAATAACAAAGAAAAGTTAAAGCATACATGACATATTTACTTCAGCTTTAATTGAAAATGAGATAACAATACAAATGCTCTGACACCGTTTTTTATTTTAACCCTGTAGGTTTGAAAACCATTTAACAGTTGCTTTTAATCATCATTAACATCCCACCTTGAAAACACTGCATCTTTGTACTGCAAAGCAAAGCCTCATTATAGACAGCTGTACTCTATGGTGCTACTTTGTATGTAAATAAAACTGACAGAATAAAGGAAGACAGAGAATGTGTAATTCATTTGTCTTTCAGGACCTCTACAGAGAAGACACAGTGCCTGTTACTGAATCTTATTTAAATAACATGGAAAAATTTAATAGCTAGTCATGCTCAGCACGAAAGATAAATGTTGACTACACATATCATCATATATGATGAGAACACAGCTCACCTGATACGTCCAGGAGTTACAGCACAGGCTTATACAGACGATGGAACTACATTCAGCAAGTGGAATAGCTGGGCAATCACAGTGAGTGCCCAAGGTGAGGAATGCCCTCAAGAGACCCCAGCTCCCATTCCAAAGCTTGTTACATCACATACTGTTTCCCTGGAAGGAACTGCATTTGAAAATAAAGATACTTGAAAATAAAGATACCAAACCAATTACTGACATGTATTTATATTCAGACACAATGTTTTCTTTTTCTGCATTTTTTTTTTATTGACTATTTAGACTAAAAGTTCACACCCAGAGAGGATATTTACTCCCTATGAAATAAGGAATAAGTACCTTAAGTAAAAGTAACCTTCTGCTCCTGAAACAAGCAGTTGTTCTACTGTACTTCTGCGTCAACAGATGTAGTTTTTCTCTATCAAAAGTTAATTAGATTGTATATGTTAAAAAGCATACAATGCTAAGGATAAAAAAAAAAAAAAGCTATATTCTCTTACATTTCCGGAAAACTAAACAATATTTTCGGGGCAAGTTTGTCCAATCTACATATTTACCTAGACATGATTCAGAAATGGAATGTCCTATGAGGAAACACTATAGAAGAGGAGCAGAGGCTCAGTTGTTCCTCAAATTGTTATAGGATTTGTTTTAGAAGGAAAAAAATTGTTCATTAAAGTCGTTTGATGTATACACTTTACAAAGCAAGCAGCACACACACCTAGACCTGGAAAACCTTTTCCACTCTTCACAGCTATCTGCTGTAAAACTTTGTAGGGAAAATTTGCCCACTAGTTAAAAATCTACAAAATCATTAAATGATTGGTGGTGAAAATGTCTTCAGGAAATCATCCATTCCAACCACTCTCCTCAAAGCTGAGTTAAAGCAGATTAGCCAGCACTGCATCTTTCTGATTTTAATATCTCTGAGCACAATTAATCCTAAATCTTTCTGAGCAAACTGTTCAACTTTTTAGCCATTTTACAGTATAAAACTATATACTTAGATTTAAATGGAATTTCTTGTATTTCAGTGTGTATGCAGTCAAGAATCAGCGGTTCAATTTCCAGTTGCGCCAGACTCTCTCTGGAGATCACTTTGTGAGAAATACTTCTGTGGAACAGGAAAAGTAGTATCTAGTCACTCAGACTTGTGTCACAGGATACTTCTATTAGAAAGTAATTATAAAGCTCTGAGATTTTAGTTGAAATAAAGAGTTTTAGCAAGACAAAAAATAATTTATGACATCCTTTGTTTCCAGGAAATCCCATTTCAAGGAAGATTCACAACACTTCTACAAAAAAACAGAAAAATAATTTCCAAAAAACCCAAACTCCTTGCTCTCCAGTACATACTTAACTTTCAGAGTTCTAATGCAAACAACATTTTCAGAAATTGAAAGAAATAAGCAGGGGGTTTTTTTTGGTTTTTTTTTCTGCTTCATTCACTAACAATAATCTTTAGAATGAAAAAATTTTGATGTTATGTAAATGGTGCAAATAACATACAGGTTTACTATGGTACCTAAAAATTTACATTATTTAGATTCATCTGCATAGGGCAATGTCCTTATATATGCAATTTGTATACACATACATTAGAGTTGCATAAACTGTATTTGCAGGGAAATCCTCTGTTACCCTCCTCTAGTGACCATTCTCTCCTGACTTCAAATTATCTGTATAATGGCACTGAGACTATGCTGGATGTCACTAGGTGTAATAGTTCAAGAACATCTGCGGTCAGGGTGTGATTAACTCCCTACAAAAGTAGGAAAACCAAGAGATACAGCCCTGCAAATTTGTAATTCCTTCCTCAAATTATATACCAACAGCAAAATAAAAGCATTAATTGTTGCTTTTTCCAATTTTGGCCAGCTCAGTTCCAAGTGACCTGCAATCTACCTGAGGCGGTCCATCGATGTAACATCAAAGGAAAATCGACCTTCTTCATACAGAGAAAAAAATGGTCAGTGCTACACTCTACCCATTTAATTTTCAATTCGAATAAAAGCATTTTGGTCAGTTATGATAACACAGGAACTCAAGCCTAAAACTAGGTTGAAACTTATACTTCTGGACCATTTCCAAGTTTTTCACTAGCTTTCCAGTAATTTCAACTTATCAGTCACATATACTTGCAGATGAATCAGCTTTTGCTCGTGGGAACAGAAGAAACTGATTCATTGAGGGATACAGGCAACATTAAAAAGATGGTTTGTATGTGAAGAATAGCGTGATGCAAACTACAGATTACTACTACAATAATCAGAAATTCTCTACTTTATGCACCGAATATTAATTAGAGTCCTTAACCTAAACTAGATTTATATACCTCAAGTGACAAAGCTTCTGTGAATAGATTCAAGGTAAAATTCTGACAGTTTTATTGATGAAACAGTGAAATTTTGCTGTCATGCACATGGAAAGGCAGCTTCTCATGTGAAAAATGCTAAAAATATGAAGTAAAATCACAAAATAATTAGGCATTTTTACAAAATGTAAAAAGCCTGTTGTTCTTCTTCCTTGTTTAGCTTCAGTTGCACGAGCAAAAAAACTGACTGACACAGTTATATCATCTCTGCGAATTGTGTCATTGTCTGTATTTCAAGAATAGCCATTATGCTGTTTTCATGCACATTTCTGTTGTTTTTTCCTCAAGTGGGGATGTTTTATTCTGAGCACTCTGTTAAAATCAATGGCCAAGTAAAGTATTTCTCAAAGCAGGAAAAAGATTACAGCATTTGATGTTTGCTAGACATTATTGTTGCATGAAAGAAGCTAGAAGGACAGGAAAAATTTTCTAAAGTTATGAACACATTGTATATGATTTTTTGTAATCTTAGTAAAAATCAAATTCACAACGTGAATAGATCCTTCCTGTGCTATGTAATTACATTACAGGCATTTAATTGAAACTTAATAGAAATGAAACTTTGCCTAGCATAGACATGTTCTGATGGTAGAAACTCAGCGGGAGGGCACTAGCTTATTAAAAATGTTTTTTCATCTATCTAACACTTCAGGAAATAAATATATTTTGTTTCGAAGTACTCTTTATCATGTAAAAGCATAATGACCACAAAACTAAGATTTTTTTCAGTTAAATATGATAATAAATTGAATTCTACAAATATGACCCACTGAATTATAAGGGTGAAAGCAAAGGTCTCTCTGACTGTGTTTGGGTGAAAGACCCCACATACAAGCAGAAAATTTAGTTGTTAGCTATGGAAGCAACTGATCTTACCCACATACAAAATACATTGACTGAAAAAAATAAACACTTTACTTCAGTAGATAATTTGATATATTGCTTAGAGGAAGCAATTTGAAAAGTTACAAACTCACTTGAAAACTCTATGGCACACTTCCCTTCCACAGAGGTTCCTGGAAACAAGCTTGTGTAGGAGTGTGTTTTGCACAGAGAGAGTTTCCAGTAACAAATGTACAGTAACAATTTCTGATGACCAATAAGAAAATACACTGCAAGGTTTTGAAACCATTGCTAAGTCAGTGAAACCCTGCTGTGCCCTAAAATCCAAGTTAGAACATATTCCGTTTTAATTGTAATATTATTCTGTTGAAAATCTGTATATCTACAAAAGAGCTCAAATTAAAGAAATACTTAAAGGTATTTCCATATGACACAGTAGCATTTATCCGGAGATGTTACCAGCCAAAAAAAAAGAATCTTCTTAAAACATTTAGTCAGTTTGCATTAAGTAAAAATTACATTTCTCAAGGAAACTGCAGATATGCACTCATGTATTGCATGCAACTGGAGAAAGTATGACTTCATTTCTGTGAGCTGTCAGGAAGGGGTTAAACACAGAACTCAATTTCAGACCAAAATATCACAAAGCCGCTGATGTAGGAGCTCTCTCCTAAGGAGGCAACATATAAACTGCACCATTTACTTGCCAATTAATCCAAGGAGATAACATTAACATTAGTTCCAGTAGGAGATGATTGCCTGTCCACTTTCCAGGCAGTAAAAGCTAGGTTTGCAGCTACCAAAACACCAGAACAGAGGAAATAAAAGGGAGGAGGAATTTAAAAAAATAATTTAAGTATTTTTTTCCTATTGTTTCCTTCTATATTGGGTTTGCATGGCCAAGCTCTGGTAGCAGGGGTGCTTCTGTGAGAAGTTGATAGAATCTTCCTCCATGTCTGGTAGATCCGATCTGTGGTAGCTCCAAAGACAGATGTGCCACAGGCCCAAGTAAAAGTGGTGGTAACATCTCTGTTATAACAGATTTAGGAAGAAACAGAAAAAGAAAAGTTTTAGCAAAGATGTAATTGAGGCCAGAAAAGAGTGGTGTGAGAATTTGTGAGAGGTGTCTGCAGACACCAAGGTCAGTGAAGAAGAAGGGCGAGAAGGTGCTCCAGGTGCCCAAGGGGGGATTCCTCTGCAGCCATGGGGGTCCCTGGGGATGCAGAGACCCACCTGCAGCCCATGGAGGAACCTCATGCCAGAGCAGGTGGATGCCTGAGAGGAGGCTGTGACCCAGTGGAAGACATGAAAAGAGAGGGTCCTTGAAGATGGTGAAGGACT
>VXBQ01003097.1:0-42907 GCA_013400175.1 Phainopepla nitens
GCCAAGATGTGTCACAATGGAGCTTTTGTTCTATGAGTTTCCAAGATGTCAAAATTCTGTAGTGGCTTCCATGAGGCCCAGCTGTGTTTACAACTGACCCTTCATTCCTCAAATTGCATGGTTTCACTGTGCTCACCTGTTGTTCATGAGCATGTGTGTCACGAGTCTGGCAGTAGCCAAGTTCCAGTGCACTCATGAGAATATATTCTCTCAATTTCTTCTGTGAGATAGGACCAAAAAAGGAGCAGAGCTGGCTCAAACTTAAGGTATAAAGAAAAAAAACTTTATTAACTGCCTCTAAAAGAAAGAAAAAAACCCAAGAATCAGAATGAAACCTTCAAAAACACTTTTCTCCCCATGAACTGTTCATTTTCCCACTGACAATATGAAGAGACAAAACCTAGGATTTGCAATCAGTTTACCACCCTTAGAACAATAATTTCTCAATTCATCAAGGGAGAGAAGAGTCTATCTTGTATACCACAGAGGTTTCCCACAAGATACCAGTTCTCTTATGGCCACACACTTCACAAATGGGCCACTCTGGCAGAAATTTGCCATCGTGAAGCTCCTCCCATGAGACAACCATCTCACAGCCGCTCATGGGCCAGATCAGCTTATTACGGTACAGTTTAAGGATGCCTTTTCTAGTACAAAACAAAAGTTCTCTTCATCTATTTCACCTTCATCTCAAGAAACAGAGATCATCTTCTCATCCTGGGGCAGAGGACATCATCTCTTTCTTTTGGCCTTCCCCTGTTCTAGTTTCTCCAATAGACCACTGCTGCATCAGCAATCAGCTCACCACTATGAGTAGAGCTTTGCATCCCTCTAAAAGCTTTCTACATGTTACAGGAGCATTTAGTCCAATCTCTATGGCTTCACAAGAGAAGTCCAGCCCAAGAAGGCAACTCCTTCAATCTTCCTTCCAACCTAGGATTCTTTTCTGTCTCTTCTGACATCAGGTCTCAGGCCGTGTTTCTTACATCTCCTTAAGTCTGTTCCCTCTCGTTCCCTCTGTTCCCTCTTAGCAAGCAAGGATTTCTCTGAACTTTCAGAAGTAGTCCCAAGAGCTGATGAGAGGAAGGAAAATGAGACCATCTTGTTTTGGTTTCAGTCAGTCTTCTTGCTTGCTTCTTGATCACAGTGTCCTGGAGAAAGGCCTAGGAGAGAACAGGCATTTTTGGATGAGGTTGAAGTACGCATAAATGGTGCAGGCAAAGAGTGTCCAGGAAGAAGGCTCTCCAGAAAGAACACCTGGAACAGAGTGATGAGGGGACATAACAGTCCAGGGAGAGCAGGGCAGAAGGGATACACCACTACTGCCCAGCAGCTCCAGTGCCTGTCCCTGGGGGCAGGAGCAGTGGTCAGAACCATCACTGGTGTCACCACAGCTGAAGAGCCACCTGCCTCTGCCATGGGACATGGAGGAAGCCAGAAATGCACCTGCTGTGCCAGCAGGAACACAGTGTTTCCCTGCAGAAACCATCTTTCCCAGATGCTAATCTCTGCACAGAGCTTACCCAGCCAAACCAAGAAGCTTTCCCTTTACCGAGACTATTCTCTCTGAGAGAGGAGGAAACTCCCTTCTGGCCTTGACTCCGTAGTATGTCCCTTTCTATTTCCTGCCCTCAGTGCATCCCAGTGTTTTGGGCGAGGCAGTGGGGGTAGAATAGCAAGGGACAAGGAGACGTGCCATTCCCTGGGAGCAGGTCATGCATATTTAGGTGTCAGCCTCATTGCAAACATGGAGCTGCTAAAGACACCCTGGAGCTCTCCACACAATAAAAACAGCCCCTGAAAAGACAACAATGCCACACCCTTCTCATGGGCAGGGAGCTCACTCCCCAGCTCAGGCTGCTGGGCTAGTGATATGTGGGGATCTTGTGAATCACAGTAGCAGCCACTGCAAGAGGGGTTTGAGAAGCTGTGAAGCATTGAGGAAGTATGATGGGTATAACTGCAAGGAGTGATAACTATTTTTTGTAAAACAGCATTTGAGGTTATCAGAGTGGTTCTGGAGTTTGTTAGAGATGAATTCAGAAGGCTGGAATCACTGCCTGCCTGGGTGGTTCTCATCTGACTTAGCACAGATATTATTTAAACTTATCCTTTAGGCTCCCTTTGAAGCCAACACAGAGAAAATAAGCACTTTAGGGGTGCAATTCTCCTTCTAAAGGAGAAGGCTAAAACAGGTGACAAAAATGTATCCTCAAAGTACCTGTTTCCCTCAACTGAGTATAAAGAGCCTGTAGTGACTTGCTTGGCTGGAGATAACCTCACTACAGCTACCCAAGGGAAGGCAAGGTGAACCCCACTGTAAGTGAATCTAAAGAGAATAAAAACCTAATGAGAGAGCTGATCAATCTGGAGCACAAAGGGCACCAAAATCTAGGGCTGGATGTCAGAGGATGGGAGTCGTAGATCAAAGGGAAGGTGTTTTAGGAATGACATTAACCAAACATGGGAGAGCTTTAGCATATTCTGGGATGGATTTTCAAACACCAGAAATTTTCCTACAATGCATTTTTAAGCAGAAATATTCCAGTTCAAAGGCAAATTAATTCAGGGAACCTCTGGCCTGAGCTGCCTGGGAAGTCAGAGCAAATGTGTACGAGTGTCTTCTGATTCTGTATTTGGCAAATCTAAAGGGTAAACTGAAGACAGGTTTCACCAGCTTCAGTGCATTTTAAAATTTGCAAGTTGCTGCAGTACAGTGGTGAGAACTGGATCTGATGGGCATTAGTAATGCTGAGCTCACCAGGGCTCCATTTGCTACATCTGCCACTCCTTCACCAGGACTACTGGAAAGAAAAACACTTCTTTGCTTGGACTGTCCAAAGCTGCATCAGGAAAGCAATTATTTTGAAAGGGAAATGACTGAAATCATTCAGGGTTTTGCTCCACAGAACAAAAACGGGACACAATTGAAACTGGAATGTTGTGGAAAGACTGGGGAAGGCTTATTTTCTTGACTGAGTCACCTCCACCTTTTTCCCATGTAGGTACTTACTGCTCGTTCAAACACAAAAATGGCACAGAGCTGTGCTCGGAAAAAAGGGCTGAAATCAACTTCACAGAAAGTCAGGCAAGCATGTTTTCCCAGGTCACACACTAGAAATGCATTGTTTAGGAAAGGCTGACATAAAAAAGGGGCTTGAGCCAGGACAGCAGTGAAGTGCAGGGTCCCCACAGCTCTGGCCACGTTTGGCTGGTCTCTACCACAGCAGGGCTCCATGCAGCACCTCATGCTGCTGCCACATCATTTAGCTGAGCTCTCCTAAAGACATTTAGAGAAACAACCTGCTGCCTCTGACATGACCTGCCTTCATCTCACAGTTTTCTTGCTTAAAAGAAGAAAAAGAAGGGTTTGTGGCAGCAAGGGCATCCCTCTCTTTTAACCCTTCATTTTATCAAACTGTGTGTGTTGTGATTTTTCCTTTCTTCTTACATTGGGATGGAATTCCATGTAGAAAGGCTTTGAGAACTGGGGTTGTTCAGCTGGAAAAGGCTCCAAGAAGGTCTTATTGTGGTGTTTCAGTACTTGAAGGGGATCTATAAAAAAGATGGGGACACACATTTAAGCGGGGCCTGTTGTAATAGGACATAGGGCAGTGGTTTTAAACATTGGAAGGAGGAAATTTTTTATTAGGAGGTTGGTGAAACACTGGAACAAATTGTCCAGAGGGCTGGTAGATGCCCCAAGCCTGGAAACATTCAAGATCAGGTTGTACAGGGTGCTGAGCAACCTGATAAACTTGAAGATGTCCCTGCTCAGAGGGGTTGGACTAGATGACCTTTAAAGGTGCCTTCCTACCCAAACCATTCTATGACTCTGCCTTTTGAAATATTTTTTCTGCCTGAGAAACACAAATAATTTTTTTAATATGCCTTCATTTGTGTATATAAATATACATACCTATGGCATGTTATCTCCTGCTTGAATACACTACCTGGGGCAGGAGGGACTCCTCAGAATCCTTTGGAAGACTCCTGATCTTCCTTGTGTACAGAGAGATAGCAGAGCAGTGTGGTAAGATGTGTTGTTCCCTTGATGGCCAGCTGGGAAGCTATGAGGCCACCACACCTGAATGTTGCACAGTCCTTCCTCATGCACACAGTCAGTTCTGCTGCCACACCCCTTTTAGCTGTCAGCATTTCTCCTCCCAGGTCTCGCTGTGTCTTTCTCAGTGACACCCTCAAAATGGCACAGCTTCCTCTGCAGACCTGCGTTCTGTCTCCAATGTCTGATCGCTCTGCCTAATCCCCCACACGCAAATTCTCCAGTCTCTGCAGATTGCATTGTTATTTTGAGCAACTGAAGCTGGATATTAAAAAGATCTGTTTAATCTTTAAGTCTTATCCTTTTTTCATATGTAAAGATCAAATCCCTTTTGAGAGGCCACACTAAATATTTAATGTTATATTGCACTTGATCTTCACCAGAAGCCTCTCAGAAGGTATTTGTGAAATCCTAGGCTTAATTAATAGTTGCTCTTTTGCTCTTCTTAAATGTTTCTTTTTCTCTTTTACTTTTCTTTTTTTCATTTCCTTTTACTTCCTCATAAAAAACTGTGCTGGTGCCAAGGGTCTGGAAAGCATTGCCACAATCGACAGCGAGGGTAGGGTGATGGAAAAACACCCCAGAGCCCTTGTATTGTCACACATACCTGTAAGAGCTCTTCTGCCAACCTGTGAGAGGCAGCTCCACTGTACAAAGTTGCAGAAAGAGATGAAATAGTAGTTCATGGTGATGTGCTTAGAGAACTGGGCTCACTAAAGAAGTCCTAAGTTTGACCAGTCTACATAAAAAATAAGATATCAACACAGGGAGAGTTTTATATGTGAGTACTGTAGGTCTGGTCCCAGTTTTCTTGGTTTCATCTTTCTCAGGGAGAAGAGGTGATTTTGCAGCAGGATGCTGCCTCTTCACGGACTGCAGCCCCAGGGAACACAGAAGGATAACATGGAAGATTTTGCTCTATATTCTGTGCTGAGAAAACAAAAGCGTAAAAATACCTTCTAACCTCTAATGAGAAACACAGCAATCCTCATAGTCAACGAACCATAGAAGTTATAGATGAGAAAGATCCGTAAAATTAGGTCAGGTTGAGCATCCCTGTGCCCATGCCAGAAAACCTTACAGCCTAAAGAGCTAATTTTAAAGCAGAGCATGCACACACATTTTAAAATGCATTGGGGCTATGCAAGGGGTCTAAGTCATGCCTGGGCATCCTGGACCTAGAAGTCCTTCAGTGTCTTTGGTGACAATCAGTTCAGGAGACACTAGTTTTCTGCAAACATTCATTTGACCTTGGCCAGTCACTTGCCCTTATGATTTTTTCATTTAAGTCTGTAGAAGGGAGAATCACTTCCAGCATTGTGAGATGCTCCAGTCTTATAGCTAATGTGACTTACCTGAGTGGTTAAGATGCCTGCTCTACTGACCAAGGTAGCAGGTGCAGATCAGCAAAATTAGAGTTTTGTGTGAAGCAGGCTTGGGATATGACTTCTTGGATTCTTGGATATTTTAATATTTAACTCATGGTAACAGTTGGCTGAACTGGAGAAGCTTATCTTTGAGGAAAAAAATGCTTCCAGGAATTCTGTTCTCCACAGCCCTGAAGAAGATAGGTATTTGAGGCTGTAGGCGTAGGGAATAAAAAGGGAATGAATCCTTCACTGTTTCTTTCTGCTGTTTCAAGTGTTGCAGGAAGTAGTACTGGGAGTAAAACAAACATTTTCCGGTTCACCAACCTTTTCACCTCAAACTCCAGGGTTTTACAGTTTCCAAGCCTATTAAATTCAGAAGGAAGTCAATTCCTAAATGCTCTTGCTCCTGTGATAGCCCAGTAGCCCTGCTGAAAGAGAGCAGAGAGAAGTTCAGCAGGGATCTGCTGGACCTGTATGGTACCCAATTCAGGAGAATGTATCTGGGGCCCCACGGCAGCCTACCTACATACACCATCCCAACAGGCTTTAGGGGAACAAATTCAGAAAGCAGGATAGCTCACAGGTGTAGCACAAGCCCAAATAGGTGTGAGGAGGCACTTTCAGCCCTCCCTATATCCTGATTTTGACAAGTTTTAGATAATTTTTAAATTTTGGGTTGTTTTTTTAGGAAATAAGATACCAGATGCTCTGAGAAATGACAAAGGAAGGAAAGGTCTGGGTGAATTACCCCTGTGTTGCTGCACTATTGCACCAGGCTCGGAGCCAACAGCTTCCTTGCAGCTGTGTGGTAGAGAGAGAATTGATGCCTCCAGAGATGATAGAGTAATTTGGATGTGCTGCCTGCCTTTTCATATGTACAGAGTATCTCTCTGTTCCTTGTGGGGTAGGAGAGGAAATTTAGGAGAGGAATTTAGGAGAGGAAATTTCTCTTCTTGCACTTGCATTGTAAAGAACCTGTGCACCATCCCTGAGGCATAAACCAGTTGTTCTTCATGGCCCTGTGCTGTGAGATGCTGAAGGATGGGCCAAACCCAAACCATGGCTCGCAAACTCCCCCCTGACCTTCCTCCTGCATCACTACCTGATCAGCGTATCTAGAGTGAAACCAGGAAGAGAAGTCACAGGATTTTGTTCACAGGAGCTTTCCTTCTACAGTCCTTTCCTTTTCTTCCACCTTCTGACATGTCTCCATGTGTTAGAAAAGCTTCAGACTGCCTCAGGTATATGCTATCCATGCACAGAGCTGGCAGATCCTTCTGGTGGTGGCAGTCCAGCCTTCTTCCTCTCCCAGTGCTCTTGAGGGACACATTTGCCATCTGCTCCCTCCAAAGTGCAGGTTTCCACACATAGCACTGATGCTAATGAGAAACATCAGGATCACTGCTGCAGAAATTATAATTATCCCCTGTAACTGGGTGGTGATTTTAGTACCTTCCCAGTGGGAAATGTGTCATTGAAGAATAGATCTAACAAGCAGTACAAAAAACATCAGCTGAGCCAATGTCCTCAGGTACTAATGGGGGAGAAATGCCAGATAAAGGAGGAGCTGTGTAAAGCTGTGCAAAGCCTATGTATGGTCCCTGGTCTTCCAGGGACAGCTTCAGAAAAGCATTCCCCTGGAGAGCTGTCTGCCTTCTCCTGCCTGGCTGTTGTGGGCTTACTCCAAAGGGTTCTTTTGCTGCACCTCACCCACACTCAGTGCAAGGCAGAACAAAGAAGTGAGTGTGCCCTTGCAAGAGGCATCCCTGAGGATTAGCCTGTCCAGCAGAGCACAAGCAGCAAAACCATTATATCTCCACAAATAAACAGAAGGAGTTGTTAGGCTCAAATCTGCTAATGATTGCCACTCTTACAGGAATAGAAATGGTAATGCCATACCAGTCTGGAACTCAAGGGTGAAAAAATGCAATTTTATTTTGTATGACAACATACAAAAAGCCAGAAGCAAAACAAACAGGCAAAAAGAAACATGAAAGAATGTAAAATACCTTGCTGGGCTGTTTCCTTCAGAATTTAAACACATGCCCATCACGTGTATTTAGATACCTGCCCTGCATATATTTGAGATATTTCCAGTGCTCATGTGCTAGCAGCTCATTAGTTGGGAAGCCAAGCCAGCGTGTGGCCAGGTGTGAGCTGTGATTTCCCAGGGCCATGTGGTGCCCAGATGCACAGGGCAGCCTCCCACTGCCCTGCACACACACAGCGTACTGGGATGGCTCCCGCCAGCCCTGCTCTCCATCACGGAGTGGTGACAGTCAGCACCAGCACTGCTGTCACCAAAAGGGCTCTGCTTACAGAGGATTGTGGTTTTGAGCAGCAGAGTTTGTTGTGCCCCCTGTCTACTCAAGCAGACAGTCTGGTATGGGTTTTTTTGCTGCTGCTAGGGCTAACAGATGCTGTGTGCAGTGTACAAGTGTCCTCCAGGCAGGAAAGGCCATGAGGAAGGTCACTTTGCAGGAGCAAAGCCCAGGTCTGGGTCTCTTTCTGGCTGAAATCTGGCTTCACTCCCAGCCAAAAGTCCCAGGGACAGAATAACCACGTGGGCCTGCAGGAAGAAAAGGAAGGGGCAGATCAGCCCAGCTGGTGTCCCCTGTCTTCACCACTTGCCAGGCGGCTCGGTGGTGTCCTCTGCTCTGATGGTGTCTCTGCTCTGGTCCTGCAAAGCACCTGGCTGTCACAGTGAAGCATGGCCTTTGTGCTGTTAAAGGTGGAATTGCTTCAGGATGCCTTGGTTAACAAAGGAAAACTAGCAGGAGGAGGCTTTTCCCATCTGGGAGGGAGTGTGGGAGGAAGTGTGGTGGGTGACTCACACAATGCCAGCCCAACAATTGCAGGAACTTGCTGGAGGAAATGACTAAAATAGCCACGTGGGGCAGCCCTGGAGAGCAGGCTTCAGCTAAATAACCTGAATATGAAAGATGAACTGCACTAGGTGAGGGAAAGCAAGCAGGGAGGGGAAGAGAGGAGGTCTCAGAAGAGGATGGTGGAGAAAATGGCTGCCAGCAGCAGCAGCAAAGGACCCTCCATGGTGATGGCTTGAAGGTCAGCATCAGTGCCAAGGGTTGCAGAAGGACCTGGACTTTCACAGATTCTCTAGAACAGGCATTGCAGTTCACCCTTGGTTCCTCTTGACCTGGACTAGGCAACAATTAGACATGCCAAAAAAANAAAAAAAAGCCAAGCAAAGGCTTTTTTCTCCATATTTCACTTTTGGAAAAAGTGTCCAGAGGCAAATTATATCAGCCTGAGCGCTCCAGGAGGAAAGTGTTTCCCATGTAACTGAGAAGAAAGGTGCAGCCCCCATCCCTCCCCTGGCCAGGGAGGCAGAGCCGCTGCCCCGGGCCGTGAGCCAGAGCCCAGCTCCGTCACTTGCGCGTGCCTTGGCCTCAGCCTCAGGAGCACGAGTGGCTTCATGCAGAGTACACAAGCCTTTGCAGAGTTTATGTTAAAATGGTGGCTCTAATAATCAATCTCCCCACAAAACAAGTAAACAGAGGGATGACACTGCACCAGCCCTTGTTTTCAAAGAGTTCTCCCTGTTGGCTATTACTGAGACGAATTTATTTCTTCATCATAGATATTTCCTATACAAAATATATAGTTTAATAGCTTTGATCTCTCCACATGCAGTCTTTGAAGCTGATTCCAAGTTTTATATAGTTAAACACTACCACATGCTTCAAGAACTCAGTTGAGCCTTCTCTATAAACTAGTGTAAATCAGAGTAAGAATGTGAACTGCTTCTTGCCAAAATAGAGGGTGTGCCTCTTGCCCACACTAAATTCCTTTCTTCATCTCTGCCTTGCACTGTTAACCTGCACTGTAGCAGCCTGGGTTTATGTGACACCCATTACATCCCACACAGGAACAGTGCAGCCTTCCAGTGACTCAGAGAAATGCAGACCAAAGATTAACAGTCCAAATCACCAAGTCAAGAAAGTCTTTTCAATCCTGGTTAATCCCTTCAGCATTCTGGTTACATTTGTTTGTCAAAACACATGAAATCTTGGGACAAAAAATAGGAAGAGGGGAGAAAATCATCTGCACAACATACAGGACAGCGAGCCTCTGGAGACTCATCCAGTCCTTCTCCATCTCACTATCCACAAGGCCATTTTAAGCACAGGGGTATCATTCATTAGCATGACAGCCCAGTTATGTCCCAGAGCATCAAACATCCTTGTCTTTGTGGGGAAATACATCCTTCAGCATCTTCAGGAGGGGATGAAGCCAAGGGCTGGTGTGGCTAGCAGGGTCTCATTGCTGCTGAAGGCAGCCAGTCTGGTAAAAATCAGATTGAAGCAGAGCCTGGTTTGGCCTTTGAGTACTTGAAGATTAGCTTCTGAAGGATGCATGCTGGGGCTAAAATCAATAGCACACTTCCAGGAGGGCAAGGAGGGAGAGTTAAAAATCCCACTGAAAGGGAAACTCCTGGGTAGCTTGGGATGACAGAAAGACATGCAAACATGTGGGCAGCCAGGGGCTTAGAGTGGCTTTATTGGTATAAGAACCTGTTCCAAAATGGTTGATGATTTCCATGGTACTCGTCTGCTGCAGACAGCAAGAGTACCATGCTCTGACGTGTAGTGCAAAGCTGTGTGATTTTCCTCCATCCAAACATCCTCACAAAGCCTGGTTAGCATCAGGACCAGCGCATACGGAGCATGGCTGATGCTGAAAATTAAGTGATTTTTGGAAACCTCTTTTTTTCTTTGCTTTGGGTGAAGCCCTGCTGCTCTGGAATTTACAGCATAGGAGACCACACTTTCCCAGGACAAACACAAAACATAAACCCATTGGAAACAAGGGGTTTGTTATCAGGAGCTCGTGTGGTCACCAAAGGGCTGGTTTTCACATGAGTGTATTTTCCTCCTGCAGTGTCCCAGGGCTGTGAGGGGTCAGAGCCCTGTGCTGTGGTCCCTTGATGTTGGTGGCAGCTGTGAAGGCCAGGCTCAGATTTCAGGGCTGTTCATTGCCCTGCTGCACTCAGAAGGTGACCCAGTAAGATTTCTAGATATTTCTCTAGACCTGTCCCAGTTTGGGTCTGGATACCACCATTTTGATCCACTGAAAAGTGGAATTTTTGCTGTTCTGTCCTGTGCAGAGGCCTGGAGCACTGGAGGAGCTTGTTCTTGCCCTGGATCAAGGACAAGAAAAGCAAGCACCTCAGGAGGGGAGGAGGACATGGATTGATTGATTTGATTTCAGTCTGTGCTGCTTGTACACAGTGAGAGCTCTTTGCAGCTCTCTGAAAAATCCACTTGGTTAGAAAATACAGAAACAATTAAGCACTTACTGCTGTTTACTTTTGCAATAGGAACAATTGATCTTTCTTCCTTCTGACTTCCACCTCTAACCCTAATTCCTTGCTCTGTGCACAGCCAAGCACAGTTCAGACAGGGGAAACAGTAAGAGAGATTAAGATTCTGGACTTCAGTTAGAAACATAAATCAGCTTTGAAATAGTCACATTTTTTGGCCTAACTAAAGGAAGTCATCTGTACAAAACAGACTATGGCCACTTTCTTTGTTGTAGCTAGAAATATGCCAACTTCCTGGCTGCTGGAAAAGACTTCTTTTTGTTGGTTTTTTTTCATGGCAGTGGGATCATGTAGCTGGCAATGCTTGAAGAGAATCTTAGATCAGGGGGAAGAAAAGAGGCAGTATAAAGGCACTGCTGTGGCAGTGGCTGACGGCATGGCCAGGCACAGAACCCCTTGGTGATACACAAAAAAGGAGCTGAGTTGAGGACAGAGCACAAGGTCCTGGTCTGTAAATGGAGCACACTGGAAGGAGCAAAATGCCCCATACTGCCCCTGTTCCATTGGGCCATTTATTTTCATGCCTTTACTCTGTATTTGCCTCACTGGTGATGACACATTTCCCAACACTGTGTTGCTGGTGTATTTTCTGGAGCTGGTGACTTCCAAGTCATCCCTTTTTAGCTGGCAGGTAGGTCCTGGCATGTCCTGGGACACGGACATAAGCTCTTTACCACACCAGCAGAGCCAGTCCCTGTTCCAAGACATGCCTAGGGGTCTCAGTGGCCTCCAGTATGGAACCCTGTGCCCTGGCATTGCACAGCTGCTGGTACAGCTAGCCCAGCATCTCACCTCACTTTTCTGAAGAAAGTTGCTATACTTCTGAAAATGGGTAAGAAAAGTAAACTATTTGCTCTGCTTGAACATATATTAAACACATGCAGATTCACCCTTTGGCTTGTTGCTTCTTAACCCAAACCTTGTCACTGATTTAGTTTATGCTATAGCCCTCTAAAAGAGTTGCATTGACCCAGCTGAAGTGGACAGTGGGAATGACCATGATTTCAGCTGGAACAAAAAAATTCAGCACCAAGCCTCCACCTCATGGAGGACAAAGACTGAAAGAGACACCAGAACAGCATTTGGGATAATAACTTTGTGTGCAAGAGGTAGTAATGTATTTTCTTTTTCCAGTGAAGTGAAGTTACAAAGTTATGATTTAAATACTTCAGGACTATAGCAATGGGAGTATAAAATATATGAAATATATGAAATATATGAAATGTCTCATGGCAAAGAATAGTTGAGAAATGTGCAGAAATAACAGAACTTCAGCTCCACATCTGATCTTAAATATGTAAAACAGCTAAAACTCCACTTGACACTTTCAGCTGACAAATCTAGACAGGCTGGACCTTATATTAAAACTTTTCTCTCTGTAACCAGCTACAGAAACTTCAAAGCAAAATGTATTGTCCTTTCCTTTGGTGTCCCACTGTCCTTTTGGTGCTTGGTCTGCCACATGACACTGATGCTAGATGCGAGCTTATTACTCTAAAAGCTCTCTTCCCTGAAGAGGGAGCATCTCCTGCAAACAGTGGCTACACATCTCGGTGGCTTTGAAGACAGGGAAATGCCATCTTTTTTTCTGAAGCCGGGAATACAGTCACCTTCCCGCTGGCCATGTCAACGTGGCTGCTGCTGACTGAGACTGAGGCTCTGTGAATAGAACTCAGAGAGGAGGGCACGCTGCCTTTGTGCTGCCAGCACTGACATCCCCAGCAGTGCATTACCTCAGCCAGGACACCAGCAGGCTGGCAGCACTGCTCAGGTGCCTCTGCTCGCTTTGCAGCAGCATGTGCTGCTCTCCAGGCATCTCTCTGGCAGCAGAAGCCTGCACAGGCACATGGGCTGTCCACAGCATCCTCCACAAACTGCTCAAGCACGCGTGGACTCTGATTCCACAGCTCTTTGTGGGCTGCTATGTTTTTATTGCATTTCTGAATGCATTTCTGAATGCATTTCTGAATGGTGATGGTTTGCCACTGAGCTCCAGAAAAATGTCGTATGGTTATGGGTGTGATCGTGGTTTGTGCTGTACCATTAGGTAAGTGAAGGGATTGCCCAAGGAGAAGATCAGAGAGGGCAGAACTAGTATGATGTGGGTTACCAGGGGGCAGTTTGGCTCTGGTGGCATTTACAGTGTGACATAGATCTGAAGAGAGATTGTTTCATGGAGTAAATACAGTATGACCTGGTTCCTGGTGCAGTTAATTAAGGTGTCCACTCTGACCTTCCCTCTCCTCCCCAAAGCAAATGACCAATCTTTACATCTACTTGGAGAAATACAGATAAATATACTGATATGTGTGTCTATGGATCCACATAAATATTCTGCTGGTCCAGGCATCCTCCAATGCAATTCTTATTTCTGCTGTATGGCAGTGAGGATCTTCAGGGCCAAAAGCCTCCCAGAACAGGGCTGCAAGAAGCAGCACGTACCACCATGTCTCTACCCTTCCATGTCCAATATCCACCATGGAAAAGGACAGCAGTCGTGCAACTGTCACTGCTCATCAGCATCCCTGCACTGGAGAGATACAAAGAGCACCAGAATTTACTCTAATCGTCTCTATCCATTGAGTGTGGTCGCAGAAAGTCAGATGTGATCAACCTCAGAGCACAAGCGATTGCTGCAGTGCTTCTCCTTTGTCACATCAGAGGCAGAACAGAGGCTGTGTGCATCCAGCCTGTTCCTCTGAAGGCACCGCCACAGAGCAGCCTGGCCCACCACGGTGAGGCTCCTCCAGCAGCAGGCAGCTAAATATTTAATTTGGTTTCTACCCCATCAATGTCCTCCGCAACAGTTTCTGGTGACTCATTTAACAGGTATTTTGCAGGGTGTGCCTTGGCAATGGGATTATCCCACTGGGTTCTGTAGAAATCACTCGCTGGTCATATGCAGATTAATAGAGAAGGACACCAGGTAATTAATTTTCTGTTACATGCACAAAATGAAAGTGCTTTGTGGGATGCATCTCATTTTCTAACTAAGCCTATAGGTAGGATTTCCCTCCCTCCAAGTTAAAACAACATGGAATTGAAATCTTTCCAGAAGAATCCCAAACTGGCAGGGGCACGGGCTTGAAATCAGAGGCCGTCAGTTCTGTCTGTTTAGGGGTTCAGTGTGCCCATCATGTACGTGGCTTCAGACATCAGTTTGTGCCAAATGCAACCTGCTCTGGGCTTGCAAACGTGATCTGGGTGTGCAGGAGCAAGCTGGAGATGAAGCCTGGCTCTCCATGCTCACCACAAACAGGTCTCCCAGGGTGGAAGCATAAGTTGCTGCATTTTTTTCTCCTTTTCTTTGTCCTGGTACATGGGTAATGTTTTCTTGGATAGATCTTCTCAGCTAGCAGTGTCCAAAATCCAACTGTCACACCATGGTGGAAACTACAGAAGGATCCTGTCTCACTGAAAGAACTAAGAAGGAAAAAAGTGTCAGTGTGGAGCTAAGAGGCAGGTTTTGGCATCCAGAGCAGACAGGAAGATGGGGAGCAGGCTGGGGCCGAGGTGGGTTGCTGGGGTGATGTGGGCACATACAGAAAGAAATGGAGTGGGGCTCATCCTTTCCACAAGCCCGCAGATGGACAGGCAAAGGTCAGGCCAATATTTCTGAAAAGGCTGCAGTGGTGTATTAATGCAGAGAGTGTTCTTCTGCTTGAGGAGGCAAACATAAAAGACAGACAAGCACTTCGGAAAAAAAAACTGTCATTTCAGAGTACGCCTGCTCTCTGGAAGCGTGAGGACCAGCACGCGTGACAGCAACCACCAGGAACTCTTCCCCAAGCCTGTCCAAGGCTTGTCAAGAGCACAGTCAACTCAAGCCAGGCTCACAGTGGTGTGGCAGGTGGGCTGCCATGCCGTGCTGTGCCATCCCATGCATGGGGCAGCCGGGAGAAGGTCCCCAGGGAGCAGCTCCACAGCTTGCACCACCTCTGATGGACATACAGTGCTGCTCTCGCCTGCCATTAGCACATTTTAACATCATTAATCTTTCAGGAGGATTCTGCAGTATTCTAAAGCACACCCTGGGTAGCAGGTTAAACGTGTATGTTTTAAACAGAATCTTTTCACCTTTTCACTGTGAATATGCAGCAACAGTACTGCTTGATGGGGATAGGATTAGGTAAATGGAAAATCTTCACAAGAGATCACCTCGTCTACAAAATGAAGCTGAAGTTTTCAAGTAAACAGCACAAAGGTTTAAGCATGCAATTCTTGTGCCCCTCAGAGCAGTCAATGTGAGCCCATGGACATGTTGCACTCCCCATGTTCTCTCATAGGTACTGAGGGAGGAGGAGGATTTAGAAATGAGGTGCTGGAGGTGAGTGGGAGGAAAAGGGAGGGAAGGAAGGTAGATATAGAGGTTGTAATTACATGAAAACCTGCTGTTGAGGTAATTTTTTTTCTGGAGAATACTGCAGAACTGAACAGGGAAAAAACCTCAACATGCTGTGAGCACTGCAGAGAATTAAGAGAAAATTGCATCCTTACTGTACAGTGCTATAATTACCCTGAGATCAGAGCAAGAAAGACTTACTTTCAGTGGTCATGTTAGGGAACATTTAAACAAACTGGAAATATGCAGACTTCATGGGATGTACCCATGAGAGCTGAGAGGCTTGCCAACATCATTGCGAGGTCAGCCTGTAACCTTGGCAATCAGGAGAGATACCTGACGACTGGAAGAAAGAAAATACTTCTCCTCTTTCAGAAGAGTCAGGAAAAAAAAAAAAAACAAACTGGGAAGCTTTGGCAAAGAATGGCAATGGTGTCATGGGCTGCATGAGACAAAGCTTTGCCAGCAGGTCCCACCTCATGCATGGAATGCTTTATCCAGTTCAGGTTTCACCAGTACAAGAGGGACATGGACACACTAGAGAGTCCAATGAAGGATCATGAAGTTGATTACAGGACTGGAGCCATCTCTTAGAGAGAGGGAAGTTGAGAGAGCTGGGACTGTTCAGACTGAGAAGACTCAGGGAGGATCTCAGCCTTATGTATAAATACCTGAAGAGAGGGTTTACAGGAGATGGAGCCAAGTTCTTTTCAAGTTCTTTTCTTGTCAAGTAATGGGACAAGAGGCAATGAACAGAAACTGAAATGCAAGAAATTCTATTTAAACACAGGAAAAACATGCTCTACTGTGAAGGGGTCAAGCACTGGAGCAGGCTGCCCAGAGAGGTAAATGGAAAAAACTGCCTCCATCCTTGGAGACATTCAACACCAACTGGACATGACCCTGGGCAATCTGGTCTAGCTGACCTGCTTTGAGCAGGAGTTGGATGAGATGACCTCCAGAGGTCCCCACCAGTCTTATCTAGCCTTATCAGTGTGTGATTCCAATGTTACCTGGCTTCAATTTGCTATGATTTTTATCTCTTCATTCAATGATTGATAGAATGACTTTTTTAGTGAATTACAGGGTTTTTTGTTGGTAAGAAGCATCTGATATACCAGACTTTGTCAGCTCTCAGCCCAAACAGAAATGTCTATATCTCTTCACAGGGATTAAATACTGCAGCTATACATGTACCCAGCAGGTCTTGGAAGAATTACCCGGGAATAATAAGAAATTTGTAGGAAAATGTCACAGAACAAATGCTAACAGTATTCTGGTTCGTGCTTTCAGGACTGCGAACAAACCTTCTGGGAAGACTCTTTTTTCAAATTCAAGTTCCTTACTAAAAATATTCAATTAAGGCAAACCCAGGACATAGAGAAATCCACGGAGGGATGGGAAAGATTTCCCAATTCACCTGGGATGTCAGCAAAGTCCTTTCTAATCAATGGCCTTATGCTCCACCCTTAGGAGAGAACTCCAAGCAGGTTGGTTCAGAGCTTGCAAGGAGTGCTTTCATGTCTTTGACGTGTGCTCCTGCAGAAGCAGCTATTTCATGCTAAAAATATGTATTTTTAGCACAGCAGCTTGCGGCCTCATGCTGAGAGAAAGAAGCTGAGCCAAGGGAGGGAAGGCTGATGCTGCAAGGTCTGTGGCAGGCAGAACAGATGCATAATTTCATGCTGAAAGAAATCACCTCCTTACACAAGCTGCCTCCTTTATCCCTCCCACCACCATTGGTGGCATTTTTCTTTCTAGAAAGTGAGCCTACCACACAGAAGAAGTAATTTATCTTCTCCTTTTAGGAGATATTTTTGCTGGCAGAGCCAGAGATCTTATTTGCTTTCCGTAGTTTCCCAAGCACTTGTTGGTGGAACGTTTCTAAACACCCTCCAGTGGAGCCCATCAGCGCAGTCATTGCGTGGCTGGGAGCAGATGCCTGGTGGGGAGAAGTGCTCAGCTTTGTCAGCCCCTTGCACCTCTGCTGGTGCAGGGCCATGTACCCCGAGGGCAGGACAACCTGCACCCTGTGGTGCCACGTGGAACTCCACAGAGCAGAGGCGAGGAGGCTCGGCTGGGGTTCAGCTAAGCAGTAAATGTTTTTTGACAAGGAACAGCAGTGTGAAGTTTAGTCTTCTGTGCTGTGCTGAAGTCATCCAAAATTACAATCTACAGCACCACCCCACCCACTGAGTTGCTACTCCTGGGAGCAGACCACCCAAACTCTCTCTCTCAGTGCATTACAGGCCACTGCAAGGCCATGTCCGTGTTGTCCCTATTCACTGTGGGATGGAGAGCTTTCCAACAGACCATTTACCATCACCCAGGACTGGTTGTGTTTAAACTCCATGCAGATGAAAGTTTTTTTTTTTCTATTAATGCTGGAGATAAACTGAAAATCTAAACAGGAGAGGGTGTTTTGCTGCCTTCTCACTATCAGGATCTGCCCTTTTCCCAGATGTTGGATGTGCAGAAGAGAGACAACATTTATCCAGACTGTGGACTTAGCACCAAAAAGGTGTAAATGGTGCAGCTGTCCAGCACTGACTAAGCTGGCAGGTGAGAAAGTATACAGAGAGCAGGAATTATTTATCTCAATAAAGAGCCGACCCAGGGCTTTTCTCAGCACAAGTGAGAGAGGAAATTAAGTTTCAGAGATAGGTGTGAGCAGGCCAGAAGAGGGAGGAGGGCACATGGCCCATGCCCTGACTAGTGCGATTTTAGCGTGATGAAAAGTGTGAATCAAAAGGCAGAGAAGCACAAGAGGTCACAAGGCAGCCCCTGTCCTGGGCTGTGGCTGGGCACCTGAGTTCCTGGGGGAGCTGCAGAGGGCTCCCAGTGGGAAGCTCTGTCCCCAGCTGCAGAGGAAGCCATGCATGCACCTCACCATTTGGTGTACCTCTGCCTCCCTGCCGGGCTCCCAGAAAATGAGAGGTGAGTACGCAGGGGTGGTGGGGGCTTGCAGGGGCACTGCCTGCTGAGGTTGGGTGACAAAGGGTGATGGGGGCAGCTGATTTGCTGCCGTGGGCACTCACTTGGGCACACATCACACAGGGCACAGAGGCAGCAGCAGCTTTCAAGGGCCCGGCACCTGTACATGCACATGGGGCAGAACAGCTACAGCACAGGGAGAGAGCGAACAGCTGAGGGCCCCAGAGATCTCCAGCCAGGGGAAAATGGGGCTCTAGCTGGTGTTTCAGATGGGTGATTGATAAAAAGCCTTTGTTTATCCAACGTGAAGCTAGTTGCTTACAAATATTAAGCTTAATATTTACATGCCATAGTCTCACACACTGTCTCAAGTATCACATATTAAAAAAGCATCTCCCCGAAAGGTAGAGTGGGTTTGTCTTGTGGACTTTCCCATTAAAGAAGCAACTATTTTCCACGACAGAAAAAGTTTTCCAGTTTTGAATTGAAGTGAATGATGAGAAAGTTAACTCACTGGCACCTGTTTTGTAATCCAGGTGCTTGTAGCAAGCTGGTTCTCACCCAAAGTCCATCAACAGTGCCTGCTCTCAGGCTTGGTGCAGTACAGAGCCACTCACGTACTGACAGCAACCATCTGCCTGCCTTTGCTCTCTGGTTGTAAAATGCAAGCAAAATTTCTTCAAGCTGTGTAAATGCCTTAAAAGGGAGAAAACAGAATTAACACAGTTTTCATGCTGTCAGTGTAGAAAACGTCCTCTCCCTCCAGTGTTATATCACGAGAAAACGTGCTGTGCATTGTATCTCTGACAGGGTTGAGCAGCATTCAAACGCCCCCATGGACTTTGCAGATGAGATAGGCAAAGGAAGAAATTTGGCCCTTTCCACATTAACAGATTTATTAACTTCCCTCAGCTGGAATTTCCTTTTCCAGGAAGAAGTAGAGCACTTTGCCCGAAGTTTCAGAATTGGAGCAAAACCCAGGACTGTCACAGCAATCAGGGTTTCCTCTCTCCCTTTTTGGAAGGCTGGGGGTGATTTTCACTGCCACCAGAAAGCAGAGGAATCATCACTCCCATCCCTAGGGACTTCGGATGATCTGGGGAATGCAGCTTTCCCGGGAATCCCCGAGGAGGGGCAGCGAGGGAAGACGCTGAGGTCTCTGTGAGACACACTTGTAGCCTAAAACTTCCCCAATTAGAGCTGCAGTTTGTTCAAGAATAATTCCTCCCAGCTCCAGAATCATGTTGGATGAGGACAGAGCTTTTCGTGGTACCTCTTCTGCAGCTCGAGGAGCGAGAGCTGCGAGGTCCGTGCTCCTGCACAAGGACTCTTTCACACGGGGCATCTCCCGAAGAGCGCAGCTCCTGAGCCCAGCGAGAGCAGCTCCCTGCGTCACGGAGGCTCTGTGGGCATGAGGCTCGGCACAGCCGTGCTGGGGGCGGTTGCCTTAGGAATAAAGCCCACGTCAGCCTTTTCCTGATTAAAACATAAAGAGAACGTCAGTTATTAGAAACTGGCCTGATATTTACTGCCGGCAGGCTGCGGGAGCTCAGAAAGGCAGAAGAAAATCAAGTTTGCAGCTTCCTGCTCTCTGGTAGAGCTAGAATTGTGTGGTGTTAGACTACAGCAGAATTTAATATTTTGATCTTTTACTGATTATGGGAAAATTCCCCTACTCTACCTCCACTGATTAACTCTGCAAAAAAAAAAAAAAAATCTTTTATGTAGATGCATATAAAATGCCTCAGAACTGTGAGGGAGGAACAAGAAAACTTTCATGAACAATGGAGAAATCCAGCTTTGAACAATGTCGGGATTTTGAGCATCTTCTCAGTAGCACCTCTCCTGCCAAAGGAGAAAATCATGGGGGACTCCATTTCTCTTAATTCTTATAGGGATCAGACCAAACCTAGCACTCCTTAAAAGTAGCTTTATTTAGATTAGTGCATTAAATAAATGCATATAAAAATAGCCTAATATAACAGCAATTATTACACCATCCAAATCTAAATATAATCTTTGTGCCTGGCAGTCAAAATGAGTGTGATAAAGACTTAGCAAAAGATGTTTATTTATCCTATTATGCTACTTGTTATTCTGGTTTAGAGATATTTATATGGAAAGATTAGAGTATAGAGTGTAGTACATGACCTGTACTCCTTTTTTTTTTTTTTTCACTTATTTCAGCCACAAACAGTAATGGCAGTGTTAAAGAAGGCTATAATAACTTATTTAATTAAAAATATCACCATTAGACAAACATTTAAATAGTCATCCTCTGCTTTTATCACAGCAACAACTGAGCTATTTGTTGGATGAGTTGGATCAAGTTTCCAGACAACTTCCTGTTCTTCCAGATATACACTGGCTTATTTACAGGAACAAAGACTGAACTGGAACAGACAACTGGCTCACCAGACCTACTGGCCATTCATCACAGCGTGATGCTTCAGCAGAGGACATGCTCGTTTCCTCTTCCCAGCATAAACTAGCCTGTAATTGATTTTTTAGTGAATTTTCAAAGTTGCTGAAAAGATTTGGGACTCAACACTGGAGCCCTTTGAAAACTCAAGTTCATTTACATACACAAGCTTCTCTGTGTCAGAATGTGGTGCTCTGCTCTGTGTTGGCATGCATTTCACATGAGAGTGCACCAGCAGAAATCGAGATCCCCTCCCATAATCATTCTTTTTGTCTTTCTTCATAATCAAGAGCAATCAAGATCCTCAGCTAGGGGCTGCTGTGGAAAGCCATTAAGCTACAGACAGTACCACAAACACTGTCTAAGGCTTTAGCCCTCCTAGAAGAGAAACCTCACCTTTGGGCAGGTACGCAGAACTTCCCTGTTGGGTTGCTTTTTGGGTTGTTTTTTATTTTAAAATAAGCCTCATCAGCAATAAAGAAAATAGATTCAATTGAATTCTTTTGATGCGGCTGAAATAAAAAGATCTGTAACCACCCACTTCCCTTCTGAACAGTGTTGCAATCTCAAACTGTTGCTCATATTGTTATTTCAAACTTACTATCACCTGACTGGGTATCCTTCCCGTATGAGAGATTTTCATAAGATAACCAAGAGAACCCCAGGGAAAGTAATTGTTACAAATGCTTAGGATTGATAGAGGGAGGAGAATAGTTTCATAAAAGTCCACACTGTGCTAATAAACATGCCAAGACAAAGTATGATCACAGACAACATTTATGTCTAGCCATCAGGATTTATTTCCTTCTTTCAAGAAGGAAAAGAAAAGGTACATGGTCTGATCTCTGATCTTGGAACATTGCCTCCAACTGCTTCAAAAATCTATTCAGCTCTCAAGATATGTGACAAAGAGAGAATATTTTTCCTTGAATATGTGTGGTGTAGAACTTAAAAAAAGTATGGCTGTAATGTTTGTAACAACATATAGTTGAGCAATGCTGTAAGGTATTTCACATTTCTCCCACTGATATGAGAAGAAGCTGACAGTTAATTTAAAGGAGATGCATCATCCAAACATACAAAAAAAAGCAGTTCCAGGACCTTCCATTGGAACACTCACATAGAGAGAAAAGTTTTGTTCTTCATCTTCAATAACCAGAGGCTTCCTGGAAGGAACAGATATCAGAGGAGAGCTGGTAGACTCCCATAAAAAGACATGTCTTTTTCATGCATGATGTGAAATCGGGTGTGCAGCAAAATTTTTTAATGTGTTACAAAAAATTACATTCCCAAAGCCGGTTTTGACTGAACAAGCAAAACCCAAACTGACTGCTGAACAGGTTTCTGAAGCACAGACATTAAAAGGCACAAGACTGCAATAAAGGTCCTGAGCTAACCAACTTAACTGTCAATTTCCTCTGATTTTTAAGTACATCATGTACATGTACATCAGCTTCTGTAAGGAATTCATATTGGAACAGGAAGACTGAGTATTTCTAAGGGCCTTCTCCTTGGCACAGAGACAGACTTTAATTGCAGATCTTGGGTAAATAGTAAATGAACTGTTTAACGGGAAAAATTTAATCTCCTCATATATAGACAATGTCCAGCTCTGCCAGCTAGACAGCAAGTATTTGACAGCAAACTGTTCATAGCCTACTTCCATCAGCAGAACAATTTAAGTTATATCAGAATAGGTTTTTTGCTGTCATGCTCCCCATTCCCAGACATCTCTGTAAAGTCTGTGAACAGAGGTGCCAGCATATCCCATTCTGACCTACATAGCAAACAATTGGACTTGTGTTCCTGCTGTGTTATCACCAAAATGAATCACTGTCATGTCTCCTCAAAGGCCTGGCAAGATGGAGACTTTTCTGCTGGGAAGTGTCAGCTGAATCCTGCACCTACTGCTCTCATGACACCAACCGCATACTTTGTGTTTATCACAGAAAAGCAAAATATCCAGCAGAAAAAGGCTCAGCTTTGAATTTTACTCTTTGCCAGGAAAAACATGGGAACAAGTGAAGCACAGCTCTGAAAGCTCTGGCTTATTAAACTCCAGGGACAACAAAAGCAACCAAAAAAATTTCATCAATCTTTTTTGAAAAACAGAATGAAGATGCTAGATAAAAGTGTGCGCACACACACGCAAACCCATACATTGCACAAATCTGAGGAATAGAAATGGCCATGCTATAGCATCACTGTTCACTATTTCTGCATCTGAGAAGAAATTTAGGGATATGTCCTGCTGTTGCTAGACTCAGGAGGAAAAAAAGTCTTGCTAGCAATGGTGTATGAAGATGGCAAGCCATCCTTTGCATTCTCAGGCTTCAGAAGTCCCTAGGTCAGCTTGGCAACTAAAGGTCGCTATTGACTTAGAATTACCCCAGGGGAAGTCGTCCCTACCAGGAGTGAGCAGCTGGCAGTTGTTAATATTTATGGTCTTCTGCTGCAATGGTGGGTAGGATCTAAAAAAGTGTAGGAGATTTGGACTAGGTGTCTTTGAATCAAGCCTGCATTAACCTATGTGATCTGAAGCTTCTCTCTTACCAGCATTTGGAGCATAAAATTCTATCACTTATGCCTAACTGCCACATACTTGTAACCCTATACATGTGGGATAAAATTAAATCAAGACAAACAGAGATGCCTGTATTCCCCCTTTATAATTTATAAGGATAAAAAGCAAGGGTGTTTTTTTTGCCAGAGCAGGGTTCAGGAACTTTAGATATCTAGCTAGAAAAAAATTTTTCTCTTTCCATTAAGAGATATCTCACAGAGTTTGTCAGACATCCAAAGTGTTATTTCAGCTCTCTTCATTAGAAACCATGTTTTGTAAGTGACAGAGACATACTCTTCACAGACCACCATTTACTTAAACAAGTTATTAATCATAAAGTGATTCTGGAAGGCAAGAAGCGCTCTGTCTCCAACCATGACTTGACAGCATTTGGTTTGACCTCTCTTCTGTTTGGAAAATCCCCAAAGTTAAAAATGTTTGTTGAGTGAGTTGAAGCTGGCTGATAATGAGATTGGCTTTTTCAGGGGTTTGTTTTCTTACTTCTTTGGTGAGCTCTGTAGACTGGGGCATTTAGAGACCAACCCTTCAAAACCATTGCTCTTTGAAATGCATCCTCATTTCAGTAATCTCTGCCTGCATCTGAGGAAGGAAAGCACCAGATATGTTATTCTTTATCTTATCTAAGATTTCAACAGCACAATGGAACAGTATCTTACTGAACAAATACAGAGGACATGTTTTACTTTATTACTTATCTCATAGAAGAAATATAAAATTAATTGCTGCAACACTATTCAAAAATTGAAAATACTGTTCTACAGTAAAAAGGAGGACTAAAATAGTGAAAAAGCCAAAGTGGCAGAAGTGTTAAAGTCTGTTGCTAACTGTAAGCATTTGCATTCTTAGGATAACTGAAAATTATATTATTCCAGATTCATAAGCCAACAGCAATGCAAACCCTCTTAAACATGGGGTTTAGAGCAGAACTGTAATCACTAAGGTCCTTAATGTCTCAACAAAACAGACCATGGTCATTTCAAATTAGACGTTACTTTGCAAGCTCAGACATCAAGCAATTACAGCAAACCCTCTTTTGCTTGGTGTCTAAAGATAATTTTCAAAAGGAAGAACTATGAATTACCTAAAGATTCACAGAACAACTCTATATATTTTAATTTTGGAATAAAAAAATCTCTGAATCTTATTTCATTACGGAGTTGGTAATACTTCTTCTTATCTCCTGCAATGGCTAAGTACTCAGCCTCCCATATATTGGATACTGTAGTTTCCATTCAGTATGGTCTCTGAAATCCCATCCCTCTATAAAAGTACTGCACCACTGGACTTCAGAAAATTAAAGCAGGAAAACTGGTTCAGAGACAAGGCAGTGATACTTGATATTGCCAGATGGTTACATGTGTTACCTTCCTATGTAATTACTTTGATAATTAAGCTAAGTACAATTTATCTGATTGCCTGAACTACGAAGCCTCTACGTATTCTCCCAGTTCTTTCTCTCGTCCTGAAAACCTCTAGAAATCACTCCTAGAGAAGGGCTTTAGAAAACCAAACTTCGGATAGAAATATTCAGAAAGAATGTAAGTACTACTGCTCTTTACCCCAGCAAACCAACTTCGAACATGTTTACCTTTTCTCTGCAGGAAAGCAATGTCTTTCCTCTGTCCAACATGAGGAAAAGCAATACAGAATCATGGAAATTGTTCCATCTCATGGAGTCAGCACCACAAATGAGAGGCTATGTCTCAGTAATTTCTGGGGCTTTTACCTCCCCTGTTGGGCTGTGAGCATAATATCCACAAGACATATTCTGGGAGTTGTTCCATGCAAAATTCCTGTACAGGGCTGCACTGTTTACATTGACTACAAATCTGTATGCACAAGAAAGCTCAGCATGAGAACAAAAACGTATCTCTGAAGTCATTCTGTGAAACAAATTGAACATGGTTTTCCCCATAACAACAAGAGAAAACAGAATGAATTCTGAAGGGTAGAGCACCTCTCAAAAATTTGCAGGGAACTTCTGCTTTCTAGCATAACAGATTGTGTTAAACAAGTCTCTTTACTGAAGAGACTTCCCAAAAATACATGTTCAAAAAAGGTGAGTCCATTGAGTCCAGCTAATTGATCCTTCTACAAGCCATGGGAAATGCAGCATGGAGATTCAGCCTACACAAGAAATGATGCAATGTAATTTTTTTTACTGTAATTACAATGTTTCTTGAATACAGCTGTATTCACTAATACTTCACAAAATACTAGGGGAAGTGAAATACTGTTTTTTTACAGGTCAGATACAATGAAAAGGCGATGGGGAGCGTGAAAAGAAGCAGGGAGGTCCTGCAAAAATAAGCAAACCAATCCTCTGCTTAAAGAAAGTATGAGAAACAGGTCTGCAAAAGCAGTGGATCAAGACTTTCAACTAAGAGGATTTATGGAGAAGGAGATTTTATCTCCAGGCACAGGTTAGCCTCAAATAAATCCTAACCCTTGTTTTAAACAAACTGACCCCAAGTTACCTATGATGTTTAGAAGAATTCAGTAGTAGAAGAGAACCTTGGTGATAATTTTGTGATAAGCAAGGGAAAGCATTTGGAAGAGAATTTTCCAGTAAACAGCATGACTTTACTTTGAAAAGCTCCCTAATTGTTGATTCATCATATCTCCAAAGCAGCGCAGGCTGGAAATCCTAAACTTTCTTCAGTTGAATGTGACATGGACCTTCAACTAGTTTGTTTGCAAAATTATTTAGAGGTTCTTTGTTTACCTTTTCTTTTTCCATAAGTACAACACTTTAAGCAAAAACATAGCCTGTACCTCTGGAGAGTGTAAAAAAAATTGAACTTGCAAATTTGTTTCTATGAAGGATGACTTGCTGTTCTAGGAACACAGTTCCTCAACGACCAGAGACCCAGTACAAGCATGGAGCACAGCGAGGTTGTGGCTGAGAGCCTGACTGCTCCAGACCTAGAACTGACACAGCACCACAAGTGCTCAGATCCAAGTGGGACAAGATCTGCTGGGCAGCAGCATCCTATACCACACCACTGCACTTGTGGAAGCAACAAGGTCCCAGAGACACAGCACTGTGCTCTAAGGTGATTCTGCACCTGCATCACTATCTCTGCATGGCATCCTATTTTCTGGGGCTTTGCTACCAGTGCATTACACCAGTCTGCTACTCAAGGCCTCTTATTTTCCTGCAGAGCCTTTTAGAAATTAATTTTTAGTCAGGATTTGAGTGTCATGAGGACTTTGTAAGCTGCATATACACAGTGGCCATAGCAAAGCAATCAGCTAGAACAGTGAAGAGGACAACCGTAACTCCCAGTTATGACACGCTTGTGGACATGGATTGAGAGAAAAGGATACGGGCTGACAGGAACAAAAGGGACCTCAAGAATAATAAAACCTTATGAAAGGTACCCACCTAAAGTGTACAGACACAAATGTGTGGCAGCATGGGGAACAAGCAGGAGGAGCTAGAGCTCCTTGTGCTGTTACTACAACACTGTGGGAATAACAGCTATGGTAGGAGGGCTTGCATGTGATGGGAGCACTGCGATGGATGGATACGAGTTCCTCTGGAAAGACAGGGAAAGAAGGGAAGACTCGGGGCTTTCTACGTGAAGGAGCAGCTTGAACACTTGTAGTAGACAGCATTTTGATTGAGAGCATGTTTCAGGATCAGAAAAAAAGCCACTAAGAGTGACAATGATGGGGCAGCATATTCAAGCCCAGCCCACCATGGTGGTGGGGACAGTTAAGCAGTAGAACAGGCTGTGCAGTCTCCATCCTTGGAGATTTTCAAGGCCTGACTAGATAAAAAGTCCTGGTCTAATCTCACAGCTGATACTACTTAAGAAGGCAACTGGACTAGGTTCAGAGTTCTCTCCCAACCTGAAACTGTAAGGGTCGGCCCGAAGACCCTCACTTTTGCCTCACGATCATCGGTTGGACAGACACTGGACAGCCCCAAAAAGAACTTTGCCTGGCCTGGCCTCGGTGGATGTTTGCCGATTACTGTACAGCCGCCGCACAGCACTTTCGGGCAGGGCAGTACAGCACGTCTGTTTACCAATCACTGTTCCAACACGGCACAGCACATACCTGCCCCTCAAAGCAACGGGCCTGCTCACAACAGCCCATAATCTCCCTGCCTTCTGGCCACATGCCACTCGCTTTGGAAAAAGACTTTAAAAACTGTGACTCTCTGAAGAAACTCTGGAGATCTCCCCACGGAAGGCAGATGTGTCTATTGGCTGGACCACGAGGACCTCGTCTTGTCCGTTGGTAGCTATATCCCATTGCCCCTCTCTCTCTTTCTCCCTACTTTGTTTTCTATCTCTTTCTCTCTCTCCCCTCTATCCCCTAACTGTGTTGATTAGCACTCAATAAAGAGCTCTGCTGTGAGTAAACTGTAGCCCCTTTGCTCTTTGTCCTTTTTGCACCCCGAGATCACATGAACCATCACAATTTCTGCCTTGTATTAAAGCGGATCGTGACAGAAACATACTGTGATTCCAAGTCCAAAGAACAGAATCCAAGACAGGAACTGTAGCAAGAAGTCTGTTCTGTGACTGCATCTTCACAAGCATTGCACCAGGATGCTCACCCAGGAGCCAACTGGAGGCCAAGGCTGCAGATTCCCAGGAAGTTATAGAGGAATGAGGAACAGTGAGAGTTGCAGTAGAACCTATTCCTGCAACACTTGTGAGCATCAAACATCTAGAGAAATAAAAATAAAAATCCCTGGCAACAAATGTTAACTTTGAATTTAATAACCCAAACCCTATTTTCTCAAGACAAGGAACTTCCAAATATTTTCAATTTCCCTAATCATTCAAGAGCTATAAATAAGAGACTTGCACTAACAAGTATTTCCAGTGAGGGAAAGGGGCAGAGGGGCAAAACTGTGTTTAATTCACGGGTGTTCCTTACCTGTAACCTCCCAAACAGCCCCATCATATACAGCAGATCAGCACCAAGTTTGAGAAGTAACTAAAACTTACTGCCTTGCTCTTGCAGAGACATTGTTTACATGTTTCTGGAGCAGATGAATGAGCTCTCAAATCTAAATCATAATCCTAGTCCTTTCTTGATGTGCATCCAGCTCTTGTTTTCAGTGACAGAACCATATTGATGGTTTCTAAACATCTTCAATATAAGACTGCTGCCCTCAGGAAATGATAATCATACCATCTCTCTTGACTGCATAAATACACCCCCCTCAAGTCTTGGTTCTCTTCCCACAGGTGGCTTCAGTTTCCCTCAGCTCTTCCCCAGCCATAACTCATACTTTAGGGAAGCTGATGGTCAGCCCTCCACCTCCTCCAGCTATAGCCTCTTCTAGGAAAGCTGCCTGCTGAGCTTATTTACATCACAATGAGAGACGATCCTTGCAGCCTCTTGGCTTCAGCTCCCTGGTCACCAGCTCCCTCGACTTGTAGATATCTGAAAAAATAACCTGTGCATTCCACTGCTGTAACACTGCTTTTGGCTTCTTTCTCCTCTTTTCACAAATTGGCCTGCACCATGACAAGGGCTCAGAACTATTCCCAAAAAGGACAGGCAGTCTAAACAGAAAAGTGATGCTGAAAGGCGCTGCATGTACAGTAACCACGTTCTGCCCTGCCTTTTAAGGAATACTGAGCAGCTTGAACATCTATAACCGTTTACAAATGAAGCTTGTGCTTCAGAATGGCTCAACCATATAACCAAAGTACAAAATTCACTGTTATTTGTCTACATGTGTCCTGTACCTACGTGTCAAAATTCATATAAAAGCTTTCTTACCTATGTCAGTGGATCACTGTGAATATAATGCAATTGGGTACACACTGCCACAGTTCTGCTGCATGCTTCTGTCCCTGGTAACCCATATTCTTATTATCACACTATTACCCATTTGGTTAATCTAAAAAAAAAGAAAATTCAAAAGTACTCAAGTACAGCCCTAATCTTCAAAAAGCTACATAGTCTGTTCCTGGGTAAACTGCAGCCAGTGTACCTCTAGGTTCTGTAAGGATTAAGGCAGCAGCAGGCTCCTTACAGAATCTGTGTCAAGCTTGCTATCAAAGGCTTTGTGTTTGCACCAACAGCAAGTTACAATAAACTTCAAACTACCCTCCAAAAAGAAGTTCTAATACCAGGTTTTAGGTAGAAAAGTAAGTTTCAAATTCAAGGCTCAATCTTGAAGAAGTTAGTATGAGAATTTAATTTCAGCAACCAAGATAATGATTATGTGAGTCATTATTTAAGAAAACATTTATGAATCAGAAATGTACACATATAAGTATTATTTTAAACTCCGAATAAATAATTATGAAATTGACCTGAAGGTCTAACCCTTTAGTTTGACAACTCCTAGAAGATACTTTTCCATGCCCAGTTTTTCACAAGTACTTGGAAGTAAATATTATTGCCCACAATATTTCCAGTGAACAATATATCAGAGAAAAAACACACTTATAAATTGTTCAGATCACACCACTAGAAAAAAGTCTGCACAAGATTGCACACCAGTGCAACATTAAATCATAAAACTGATGTTGCATCTCTATCTCTGAATACAGTAATTTCCGTTATAGACTTTCTGTTAAGAATAAAGAAAACACTCTGAGGAATTGCTAACAGTGCTACCATTTAGTCTAATGCATGAGTGGCTTTCCAACTGGATAGGTGCAATACTCCCAAATGTACTTTTAAAGTTGGATATTTACCTGCTCTCCATTTCCCACTTCCTTCCTTCCCTCCCCTCTCCCTCTGACAAGACATCTTTTTGTGGCATATGCAAGGAGCACTCAATATTTTAAGTCAATAAAAAGCATTGACTCTGCTGGCCCAACTGATCTGGAAGGGGGACAGTCACTGTTCTGCTGAATATCTGAAAACCAAGGCAAGACTGGGAACAGGACTCCAGCATAACACATGATTCTCTGGATCTCTGCATAGGACAGATCCCTCTGCAGGAATGCTTTGAAGTCACCTGTAGGCAGCAGCTTTGGGTAGAGTGATGAAGTAAGCAGGGCATTCAAGAACCCATGCCTGAACCTGAAATACAGGTTCAAAGTGAAGCTGAAAGCAAAATAAGAAACAAGTGGGTGGAGACCAGTCCTGGGTAGAGAAAACAAAGCAGAGACATTAACTAAAGACATTTGAAATCAGGTGGTAAACACAAGAGCAAACCCACTTTTCCAACACAAAACAGTGGCACTATCCTTGGAGAGCTGTGGTGGTGCAATGCTTTATGAAACTGCACACCCGACTATCTAATTCCATTGTCTTTATTTTGTCTTGGCACTATCTACATGAATGGAAAACAATTGCAAAAATAGATACACACACTTCAGTTTTACTGGCTTCCCAAACACGACTGGATTGGAATAAATGCTTCCAACACATTTATCTTCTTTCAGACTGTGGTTTCATGGAAAGGTGGCTGTTTCTTGAGCTTTTCATTAGCATATCATTTGTACGCTAGCCAAGAGAATTCCCAAAGGCTTTTTCCCATACTGCTCCTGTCAGCCTTTTTCACAGAAGAGTGCTCAGCTGAAGGCTACTTCCAAAATGCATCTGTAAAACTTACATTTGAAGACTCCTCATTCATAAAACAGAGGAAAAGTGAGGAGTAAGGAGGAGAAAAACGTAAAGAAAGAAAGCAGACCTGTACAAAAGCCATCAGGATGAAAAACAGAGATTGCTTGATTCTCCATTCCCCATAATAGAAATATTAAAAGTAATGTTCTTTGGACTGCAAGTCACATTCAATTCCTAAAACAGAATATTAGCCACTGTGTTTCTGTGCTTAAAGTCATTTTCCCACTGCTTTTTGTTGACTGTTTGCATTATTTAACTTTAAAGAGTCCAAGAGGTTTCTGATTGTTTCACTTCCTATTCCTTTCATCCTATTCTTCATCTTGCTGGAATTACTTTTTCCAAATGGTATCAGTAGAGCTGCCAGTCCCCAAGGTTCTTTATTGATCATTTGCTGAGTTTTATCTTCCTTCTGTAAAATCCAGGCACTTTCTCTGGCCATAGCTATAAATTTCTCCAGCTGTGGCTGATTAACATTCTTGCTGATATTAAGGTCTTGTTCAAAGGGATTCCAGATATAAAGAGGAGACGACTCAGGCTTATTTACTTCCTTTCCCTGCAGACAGCATAAAGAAAAAGCCAAAGTTGCATGTGTACATTATAGGCTGGGCAAATAACAAATCATTTGAGTTATTACATTAGAATTAAAAGTGTTTTGATCTATTAGAGAACATTTTACAAAACACCCAGTCATTATTAATCAAGTTAATTTTCCTGTCAACCTGACTGTAATAATACAGTTCTCTGAATCCTCTCAGTGGTGGTTTTCTTTGCCACATTCAACTTAGATTTCCTTCAAGGTAAAGAACACACAACTACAGATTAACCTATCTTTTTGGCCATTCTCCCATTTGCTGTCCAACAAACCTCAGACCTGACCTAGTGCAACCTCCTACTCCTAATCTCCACTTGCATACGGGCAGCATCAGTGTGCCATATTAACCTGCATAGCCCAGTTTGATAAAATATTGCATGCACTTAACTGTTCAAACCATTCCTCCCACACAGTTCAGAGAGCTCACAGTGCTGGTGTAAGTGAACAAGACTGCTTGGTTGGCTGAAATTCCTCCTAGGTCTGTCTTTTAAGCATAGAGCTATTCAGGTCATGGTCCACTGTTAGGCACAAATAGCTGACAACTATGTAAGTTTGTTATCTAAATGCACTTCCATCTCAGTGCTTGTCTGTGTTTCTTAGCTGACTGGTTCTGTACACCAGAACCTCTTCAAGCCTTTCAGTCACAAGCTCTAGCAGGAACCCACCAACTCCTGCTGGTCCAGGAAGTGTCTATGGACACCTCACATACTCTCATCCCAGTGCCAAGAGAACTGCCAGAAAAACAGCAGCAGCAGCATAGATACCTCCCCTGACTAGCTCAGGCTCCAAATGTGGTTTTGCTTGATTTTTTCAGGTTTAATAGCAAACAGAAGTTCTCCACCTAAACAAATCAATTTCTAGGATCAGCCTGGAAAAAGAGCTCTTTAGCTAGTGATCCACAATGTTCAAATAGGAACCAGAACAAACAAGTGTCCACACAGTAAGGTGGCACTGAAACCCCATTCAGGAAACAGCCCAGCAGGAGCAGGTGTGAATTATGGAGGTCACATTTTCATGTAGTTCTATTACACCTGCATGCACACCCAGATCAGTAGGATGGCTTAAGCATGTAAAGCAAACCCAAGTGCTAGCACAGAATTATCATGCTATGGCATGCTCGCTGAGCTGCAGTACAGTCCCTGTAGGTTCATACAAACTGCAGTAGAAAACTGCAGTGCCAAAAGCATACCCAGAACTCAGCTGTAAGTTTTAATGTAGGCTCTGGTTGGGTCTGGACTCCCAACTTTAAATGCAATTCTTGTCAGCTCACAGGGTTTGTCACAGACTTTTGCTATGACAGACATCATGACATTTTAAAAGTTTTCCTCCCACAGAAGCAAAATAGCTTCAGCTTTCTAAAACTGCCACTTTTGTTATGGGGCTTTTCAGTAAAATCACACTAGCTTTTCATCAGTTTGTGCTTTCCAGCATATCCAAGCAATGACACTGTGAATGTTCTTAATGGTACTGTAAGTTACTGGGCTCCAAGAGGAAAATACACTTCCTTCACAGAAAGGACTCCATTTCCATAAAAATGTATTTTTTATATATAATTAAAGATGACAGAAATTGTTGCTTAGCATATGTAGTTTGTCAAATGGCAGACAGAGATTCAATTGATAATGATGAGCAACTAAAATCCATTTACCTTTCGAAGATCTATGGAATTCTTTCGGAAATCAAAGTTTCCAAAATATTCAAAAAACTCACCCAACAATACATCTAAGTGAAAGAAAAAAAAGAGCCATCAGTAACATTAAGGAAAACTTTGTTTCCAATATTCTCATAAAAGAAAGGAAAATTTATGAAGATCTACTTACCAAGTGTTTCTGTATTTTTTGTAGGTTTTATCTTCCTTAAATCACTAACAAATGAGCAATCATATCCTCCAATTACATGCTTGTCTTTTTCATCTGAAAGAAAAATTGTGGGCATATTTTGAAGTAATAAATAGTAAAATGCGATTGTATTTAATAAAATTCAGAAAAACTGAAATCGATGCCATATTACACATATCAAATTAGCATTTCACAAGTGAACTTTCAGGTTGAGATTCAACCTAAGTGGTAAAAGATGTAAGAGAAAAAAGCCTATGGATGGGCAAAGAAAAAGCATCTTGAGCAAACAGCACATTTTTAAAATCCTACAGGACTAAGATAAATGACATTCTCATGTCTCTGAAAATACTTTTTATAAGTAACAAACAGGGTATCTCTGCATAGAGGGCTGTATTACACACTTAACAGCACAACTCTCTGAGGCTACTACCTACATGAGGGTTTAAAAAGGAAATCAGACTCAGAATGTTCATTCCCTTCTCCTGTAAAACTTCAGAGAATTAGGAACACTCTTGTAAATATCAGAACACGTTTTATGTATAAACACTCCTGCAAAATTCTGATAGAAATTTTTAAAATTATTTTAAAGCAACTGAACACAGACCTTTTTCTCCACTGCAAGCACTCAAAGCTTCCAAGGAATCATGTCAATAAGCAGAAGACATGAGTAAGGAATCAAGAACTTGGGGTGTCATTTTCTATGCTTTCATATGATTCACTGAAGATAACACACCCTGAAAGCTGTGTCAGAAACCACTAGAACAGCTTGTTTGTAGAGACACAAGAATTATTTGCCAAGGGCCTGAATGGTCTCAAGGATATTACAAACTGGGGGAAGAAAACACAGCCTTTCTTTTAAGCATTTGGTAGCTATAAAACAATACACATCATATCAGTCTGCACAAAATCTTTAACTCTAGAAATGCTGAAGAGCCTAGAAGTCTTCTAAAAAACCAAAATTTAAAAATTTCAGCATAGGAGCACTGAACAAGTAAATTACATTTAATTATCTAAGGTACAGAGTAAGTTTAACCCTTCTAAATAGAATTAGTATTGTATTGAAAAGGGATTTATTTTGCCTTTAAAGATGCCTTATTTTCACTAAAAAATACATGTAAAATTTGTGTATTCCCTCAAAACACACATAATATTCATTAGTATTTGAGAGCATAAAGAAATTTCTTGGCTTTATTTATCACTTTAGATAAAACAAATGTGCAATAAACAATAAACTGCAATGAACACAGAAACAGCTGTGCTTACCTGCCAGTTCTTTAAGCTGGTCTAGTGTTGGAATGACAGGTGGCGATCTCCTCTGCAGAAAAAACATGACCATCATGGTCAGGGAGAAGTTTGTAATCCAGGTGCCAGGAGCACTATTTGTAAGCCCATGAACACGGGCCCAGCATCGGACAGTGAACACTAACGCTCGTACACGGGAATCAAGACAGCCATAGATATACAAGAGCTCTGAACTTCTTATTGCAATGCTGAAGGAGAAATGGGAAGACATGTAAATGATGAGAGAACTATGAAGTATCAGATGCAGTGTTCGTCGTTCATTACACGACAAGGAGGCCTCCGTTAAAAAACTCTAAATTTTACACATTTTAAAAAATAGCAGAGAATCATAGAATAGTAGCATGGTTTGGGATGTAATGATTAAATACCTGGTAGTTTTCTATAGCAAGAATGATACAGTTCTGGGTAAATAACATGCATTTGTATGGTTTCCTGTTTCCTTGTTCCACATCACAGTGGGAGGAAAAAAAACCCAAAATAATAAAACACCCTCAAGTACTGTGGAGTCAAACAATGCAGAACTGAGGTGAAAAAAACATAATTTAGCCACAACTGCCTTTGAGGTACATTAGATAATATCTCTATCCTAACATATAATAAAACACAACTAGAACTTCTTTTACTGCTTTTATCTAAAATGCGGCACTGAAAAATAACCTAAGTGCAGAGACACAATGAAATCCACAAAACAAGTCAGTTTGGTAATTTTCAAATGATTACTGCTTAGTCGAGCTGAAAAAAACAACTAATCTGGAAGGATAAAGGTTTTCAGATGGATCAGTTTTTGATCTCCTTCATCATGCTGTTATACAACCACTCATGTATTGTACAAATGGGAGGGCAAGAAAAAGCAGGAAAAAATGGAAGTACAGAATGAGAGCAAAACTTGCTTTGGTTCAGTTTTAGCCTGAAGCGCTAAAAGTTGTTCTAAAAATTCAGCTTAGTCTTTTGGGGACATTTACTAGGTCAAAATTTTGTCACATCTGGGCTTCTGAAATTTCAGCTGTGAGGTGCTTTAGGGTGTCCAAAGAGACTTGTTTCTAGTAAAAATGACAAGACAAGACATGCAGTACCAACCCGTCAAACTATCAGCAGTGAGTTACAAGGAAGCTTGTACAGAACCAAATGCTGACTTTCACTGTGGCTGCATATAGAAAAGTAATTTTATTGTAAGAAATTTGTTCAATAGTGCCTTAACAACTCCTGCATATTCTGAAACAGAACTATGGGTAATTCAGAAATCTGAGTGTATCTGATCTGATTGTATCTGATGCAGACAAATCACAAAACTGCGCTAAAACTCATATCACAGAATCACAAAATATTTTAAGTTGGAAGGGATCCACAAGGATCATCAAAGTCCAACTCCTGGCCCCGTACAGGGCAGCCCCAAGAGTCACACCATGTGCTGAGCATTGTCAAAATTCAGGTTTTTGAACTCTGCCAGGTTTGGTGCTGTGACTACTTCCCCGGAGAGCCTGTTACAGAGCTCAACCACCCTCTGAAAAACCTTCTCCTAATATCCAACCTAGATCTCCCCAGACACAACTTCAGGCCATTCTCTTGGGTCCTGTCACTGGTACCCTGAAGAAATCACTCACAATTTTATACTCCCCAAAAACAACGAAAAGGGTCAGTAACTCATTTTCGGCTACGTGCACTTATGCCAGGGTTGTTCACGGGAGCGAGGGGGTTATTTCTGACTAGAACACGGGACAGCACAGCCACTTCTGCGCTGGGCTGTCGCCGAGGGGCCCTGAGGGGCATTTCTGGGCAGGGGGCGCCCCCTAGCGGGCACGGCGGGAAGACGGCAGGCCGCCCTTCCCGACGCGGGAATTCCCTGGGCAGCCAAGGGATCTTCCCAGCAAAGCCCTTGAAAAGGAGGAAAGGACACCAAAACAACTAAAGCCAAATCCCTAAAAATTAACATTCTGGAGCTGCTTAATCCGAAAAGCAATCAAGAAAGGCTGTGCATGTGCCGAAGGGAAATAATGGCTAATGAACACTGACTGCCTGCTTTCCAGTTTTATAAGCCAACCTTATTCCACAGACTGGTTTTTGAGTCTTCAGCTTCAGCTAGCAAGTATTTCCTGTGCTGGAGAAAGATAACTTAAGCACATCAAACTCTAACCTCTAGAAGTCAAAAAATATCCTTTTTACTTTCATAGCCAACATTCACATCTGTTAAGAACACAAAAAAGAGAAGACTAAACAGTTGATATTACAGGTTTTCAGAACGCTTTCAGTACATCAGAATTCTCTGCAAACTTTTTAAAACCCAGTCTCACCTGTTGCTCACTGACAGATCACACTGGAATCCTGTCGGCTGATGGGAAAATTTCACCAGAGGGCAGCGGGCATTGAGGATCTTCTGTACATTCACACATCCAGGACCAAAATTATCAAGGCAGTCACCAATCACAGAAAGAATCCTCTGAGTTGCTAATCTTTCCGATGGTAATCTTTTCATCTGATACTCCATTTCAAAGGGACCTTTTTTCTAACACAGAATTTTAAAAGCAAGCTGTTAGCTCTCAAACAAAAGAGACATTTCAACATATTTCTGGAAGACCACTGCAATTTACAAAGGAGTTTGTACAACTAGAACTGAAAGACAAGAATTATTCAAAGCAATCCACCAAACCTAAAATAGGTAAAAACACATTGCTCTCTCTTTTACATTCCTTTCTGGTGATTCAATTCTTCCAAGCTAATAGTGATCAACTTATTATAAAGCTACATGTTCAAATAGAAGTATAAGAGTACTACATCTCATTACTGGCTAAAAAATGTAATTCTGGAATTACCAGGAGAGCATAAATGCTCTGACTGCAAAGAGTAGCATACAATTACATAGGGGCAACACAATCAAACTACCAATAATTTCAAACTATCAGTAATTCCATGTCAAATCCTCAAAGAACAGTGCATTATTAGTAAATCAAGTAGCAGTGTAAGGAAAAATGTCTTTTTCATTTAAAAGAAGTAAAAAAATTTAGCATGCATATTACTTAATTCTTCAAAATTAAGATATGATTCTGTACGACCTAAAATAATCACTTCATGTCATATGTAGTTTCCCTGAAAGACAAAAATATTGCGAAGATATAGTCTAACATCGGAAGTTAACTTCTCTGCAGGTCTTTGTATTTTGATTTGTTATATTTGTCATTTTTACCTCAATAAAATACCTGTGAAATCTCTATTTTCTTTAGTCTTGTGTTTTTAAGACATCAGCTAATTTTGTTTGCTAATCCAATACTTGACACTGACTTATCCTCCCCCTTAGAACATGTCATGGGTGAATGCATACTATACAAATAAAATGACAGTGATCTAACAGAAACTGAGATACAGAGCACATTACTTTTGTTGTCTACACATGAGTGACCTCACAGACAGGTGAAACAATTCAGAAGTTATGGACCTTGCAACCTTTCCCATAAGGTCACTGGAATTTCTGAGTCTCTGGCAATCACCGAGGCGCCTGCTCCAGCTCCCCTCCTGCCAGCAGCTCTCCAGCCAGCCCCACGTGTGCTGGAACATGCCAGGACAGCAGCCCCTGATCCCATCTGGCTGTGTAGCTGCATGCTACAGCAGGGCTGCCTCTAAGAGACAGGAGCCTGTAACTATCAACATCGAGGCACTTAACAGGAAAGATAAAGATGGGGACTCAGCTGACCTGTAGGTGGGCTGCTGTTGATATTTATATTTGTGACAAAAACCACAATGGCCCTTTCCAGTCAGCACCTCCCTATCTCTCAAAAACGGAATGAAGACTGTTTTATAATGACAAAGTAGATATTCTTAGCAATTAAAAGAACCTTCATATACAGTTTTGGGGCTGGCTAGGTGGTAGGAAGTACTGATACACTTGCCCCAGCCCCGTGGTTCTTCCCCTGTTCTTGTCATGTAGAGGAAAGAGCAAATACTAAACTATTACTAGAAGTAAACTGTTACTTTGAGGAAAACTGATACAGTAATCTAAACAAGAAGCACAATCGTTTTAACAAGAACTGCTACTCAAAAGTATCACAGAGCCCTGTTTTAAGTCATTCACTAATCCGCAAACTGCCCAGGGGTTAAAAACGTGGTCTAGCATCTGCTCTTGGTAAAGAATGTTCCACTTCTACCCCTTTTCTTAAATTACAATTAGTAATCAGTTTGCCATAAGGCTCAAAAACAGTTATTTCATGTAAATACATGCTGAAATGCCTGATCCTCCTCATTGCTGGCACCTCCAGAAAGGCTACAGAATTGAAGAAATCAGAACATACCTTTTCCACTGCTGCTAAATCACCTTGTAACTAAAGCTACCTCCCCTTTGTCTCCCCAGAGTAATAAGCCCCTCAACCATTCACAGGTAATCACAGCTGCTAGTAGACTCACTCATCATCGAATACTCTATATTTCACAATAGAACTTCTATCTCCACAAAGGATACATATTAAAGAAAACAACTAGTTACCAAACATGCTTTGAAAACAGACATTTTATACTGGCAAGTTATTCCTTCAAAATTTAAGGGGCAACTTCACTGTTTAAACATAAAGATTTTAACACTTCACACACACGATGATCCCTCTCTCCAGCTGACATTATGACGTGCTTTCATTACAATTTGTCACTACAGTAATACTAAGAACTATATACATTTGAAGGATTATTTCTTTAAAAGTAACTTACACAGCATTATACAAATTGTGCAGAAAAGCTGAGAGAATTTTCAATCTTCAAAAGCTTAAGCCCATTGTCTTTTAAGGAAAATAGAGCTAGTTTTTCCCAAACTATCTGTCACCACACAAATAAAAAGAAAAGTTTTCACAACACGAAAATCACTTACTTGATTATTCATTCAAAATCTGTGACCTGTAAGTATTCACCATGACACTGCCATGTCCCAAGCTTTCACACCTCCACACACTCAATATGTGCCTATAAATGTGTATACACCCCAGTACATAATCCAGTAACTTTCCTGGAGCATAAAGGCATTTCTTTAATGTAAGGAAAAGAACCTGACAATCCTCCCAAAATGCAGATGTGCACGTGTGCACAAACTTACTTTGCTTTAGGACATGGAGGACCCTAAGAAACAAATCACACTTTAACAGAGCATGGTTGAAGCACCTTTCTTCATAGTGAAATTCACCCTAATAGTGCAAAATTTATGTAAACACCAAATCATTTTCTTCCTATTGCAAAGAAGATCTCGTCCATGTCACATTCAGTTTTTGAAAGTCTTCAGATCCAAACAAATAAACTTGTTCACACTCCATAGTATGAACCTATTTAAAACCTAAATAAAAATAAACTGATTCCTGTGCGTGAAACAGCAAATGAGCTGCTCTGCTGAAAAAATCCAACAAACTGAAGATACACAGCATAAACTTACCATTTTTGTAGCACGCTTTCCTGTATCACGGAAGTCCAAAAACATGTCCACATCAGATCCCAGTTTGCCAAACGTGTTGACTGAAGAGCCAAAGGGCTTTACCGTGCTGTCTGGGAAATAGGCACATGCAAAATCCCGAACCAAGGAGCAGGCCAGAAATCGCAGCTTGATGTTTTCTTCTGTAAGCTGATACTCATTCAGCAGAATGTACATCTGACTGCTTATCTAGTTCAGAAAATAAACACTGTAAAAATACAATGACCCATCTTCTATTAACATATATTTTCACCTATTTAATATCAATGTTAGGTTATTTTTCAAAATTTTGAAAAGGTTTCTTTGATACAAAGAAATTATTTTCCTAATTAAAACGAATAATTCCATGTATTTATTTCAGTGTAGGAGAATCATTCGCCCAAAATGCTGATGTTACCTTCTTTTAATAAAAATAAATACCCTTAAAAGTTTCACATGACCACTTGCAAATCTGAAATGAACACGTCTCGTTTTTAATTAAGAGAGATCTAGAAATCTCTACTTACGCTGTCTGCAAGACAAAGCTTTTTAATAAGGTCTTTCACTGGAATGTGGCACTGAGGAGAGAGGTGAAGTGGTGTCTCTTCAACGCGTTGGCTCACTGGGCTTTTCAGCGTGAAAGTAAAAAGTCTTGATTTAAATGGGACAACATGATGCTCTGCAGCACTTGGGATCCCAACAGCATCCTGCAACGAGGCTACACTGCTCTTTTCTGAAAACTCTATTAAAGCACTGATGCCCTAAAACATTAAGAATGGAAATACAAGGTGAGATAAATGCACACAATGCTGGAACTCATTGTACTGATATTACTCAGGTGTTCTTGGGGCTACTGAGACAGTAATTAATATGACAGCCCTGAAGCCAAATGCTAGGTTCCATATCTCAAAACATTTTAGATGCTTTTTCACAAGAGGTTAAAAGTATTTAAGACATGCTATTCTTGGCAGCAAGCACTAAACATGAAAGTTCTAAACTATATTCACCTTCACAACCGAATTACTCAAGAAACACATTAAAAAAGAACTATCTCTGTTGTTAGAACATGAATGGTGCTATGTAAAAGCTTCAAAGATTTACTGCAAAACAGGTTGCTGGCTATTCCTTAGAGGAGTTGCTTAGCTGACTAATGAATAAAAATCAACTGCTCAGCAACTTGTGGACATTAGCTCAGATAAAAACTGATTTAAGACACTAAGTGTATATAATTTGCTTAACTTATGTATGAAGCCTTAACCAAATTTTCTTTCTGGTATTTCTTTTCATCTAAGTCTAGATTTTAGCTTACATCGTTAATTACTTACACGATTTTCAAAAAAGAAATGACTGTTAACATTCCCGTGACTGGATAAGTACTGCAGTAACTTTTTTTCATTCAGTTTTGATGGGCACTTAATTAAAACAGTCCGTTCAGCTTGATCCAGTCGTTCTGTTTGGACTTCAGCAAATGTCTTCTTTCTGGTACTGACTTCAGCATCTGTGAGAAGAAGCAAGCATCAAGGCTTTTCTATGTAAACTGAAAGATGTATGGCTGGTTTTAGCACGCCCAATCCCTTCCTCTGGACTGAACAACTGAACAAAGGTTTGTCCTGGCTCTCCAAGGTGATGATAGCAAAAATGAAAAGAGTGAAGAACGAATGAAGGACAAGAATGAATGAAAGAAAGAAATATAAGTGGATTTCTCTCACAGATGCATACTTTTGTAATGACAGGGGTTAGGAAGAAAACAATACTGACTCCCCTTGGCGCACAGGAAGCTTTGTAATGCAAGGAATCTTTGATCTTCAATTTGCTGTTCACCATCAGAAAACTCAGCACACACATGAGTCTGGAAATGCCAGCTAGGCTGTGAGGCAAGTCTAGACCTTTGGCAAGCTTCACTGAAAAGACAGCATCTCCTCACTGCCACAAAACCAGCACTTCGGAACAATTCAACACTTGCTATTTCTACAACTCAGCACCTTCCTTTACGGTAAACTCCTACGCAAAATTTTCACTTAACAACACACTTTCATCTCCTCCAGTACAATTACCCCACAGATCAGTCATATCTCATCCCACTACTGGCAATCTGTACTGCTGCTGACAGCCTCCCGACTTCACATGGAATCGAGAAATGCTGAACATCCAGAAACATGGAACTTTTTCCCTCTCTGCATAGAGGCAAAGGGGCCATCTCCCAAATCTGAAATCAAGATCACTTCCCTGCACAGCTTTCGAACTAATCCACTCACCACATCACATCAGCAGAGCCTGTGAAGCCGTTGCCTCTTAATTTTTTCCTTTTATCATTTGGACTGGGAAGCTAGGGAGCATTTCCCAGCAGCTACCATCTGCCACAGGGATATTCAGTAGAGAGCTCTTTATTCTATGTTTTTGGTTTTGAAGAACCCATGGGGTATTGCGGCCTCAAGAAAATCTTCAAGTATCATTACATGGTAATTGTTAGTATTACTCGTCAGTATTTTTTTTTAAAAAATCTTTCTTTTTATAAGTTTACTGAGCTTTCACAGAGTCTTGTAAATAATGACCACAGTAGCTCTTTCAACAGCCTAGTTTTATACAGCATTTTTCATCAGAAAACTAAGGAAGCACTTTATGAAGACGATAAATAGAAACAGGAAAGGATGAAGCGACCAAGGTGCAGAAAAGACAAATCCCATGGACGGGTGACACGAGCAGGAGGTCTCTGCATTAGGCCAGAATGACTGTGATTTTTGCCTGGTTCGCTACCTGCACATGCTTGGCCGCAACTGAGATGATGTGATCTCACAACTTCTGGCTCTGCTGGCCTATGCACAGCAGCAATAGGCATCCCTCACTACTTCTCGGCTTGGACTAAAGACACAGCGTTGCCTGTGCCTTTTCGAGGGGTCTCTCGAGATAAGCCCCGTCACCTGAGTCACCTCTTGCTGGTACCCACGTTTAACAAACCGAGTCCCGGGCACCGACAGCGGACTCTGGCCTCCTGGGCTGCAGCCCGAGAGGGCACAGGCCGACCTCACTGCCCGGCCGGGCAGCCCGGGCCCCGCGGGCTCCTCACGCCCTGGACGCGGGCACCGTCCCGGCGCCTCCGGCGGGACCAGGCGGCCGCTCCCCTCCCCACGCCCCCGGCAGAGCCGGCTGTG
>VXBQ01003108.1:0-12162 GCA_013400175.1 Phainopepla nitens
TGTACAGTGTACATTATGTAGAGGTGAATTTCAAAATTTTGTCCTTCTCATGAAGAATTTTCATCTGATGCCAAGTATTTCTGATGAATGAGAGGAGTGACTGGTAGCCTACTTTGGGCTCTTTTGGGCTTTTTTTTTTTTAAACAGAGTAGTTGATTGAAAAATTAAGTAACTTTTACCCATAGCTATTTGCAGATACATAGGAGGGGAGCTCTTGAGGCTTTGAAATCAAGTATTGAAGAGAGGTTAGATCTGAAGTGAGAGCTTCTGCTCAGTATGTGCTTTTCCGAGAAACAATTTTCATCCCATCTGGCACAAATGAACTCTAAGGAAACCTCACTTCTGATTATGAGGGCCTCACAAACCAGAGCACTGGAGGCAGTGCCACTTATTGGTTCCCTTGCAAGTTCTACCCTTGGAGTTTCTGTTTCAGTACCTACCATGCTGCTGGACAGCTATTTTCTAGGTGACTATTGATACCTTTGAGTGTTCTGTGGCAGTCTCAAGGTAGAAGGAGCAAGGTTTGGCTGAGCACCAGCAGGATGGTCTAAAGATTCAAGGGCATGGTTAAAAAGAAAAATAGCAAAAAGCTTTGGAAACTCCTGAGACAACATCTATGTGTGCTACTAAACTCTTGCTTCTCTCGCACTCCATTTTTGAAACTGTTTGCCCAAACAAACAGTCTTTGGACTACAAACTACTGTGTCCCATGAGAAATTCCTAACCCCTATTCTGAGCAACTGATGCCTTCCTGGCCCAATGGATACACCCTTTCTCACCCAAAGAGGAACAGCTCCAATAGGCAACACAAAGAGATACTCATAAGAAGAGAGCTGTTATTTAGTGTTAGTCAGACAAAGGATCTGGACTTGTATGTTTTATACCTCACTAGGTATATAAACCCAATCTGTTTATTCTTTGGGTTGCACACACAGGCTTCTTCTCTCCCTCTCTGTGACACAGCAAAATGCATACTATTTTGAAATGCATGGGAAAAATCGCATCATAGAAGGGAAAACCTAAATTTTCAACAATTATGTGGGAGGGAAAGGCTACTTCCCACCTATTTCTAAATCTAATGCCAAAAAGGATAAAAATATCACTTACTACCAAATCAACCTATAAGCAACTTCTGCATGTAGTGATCACAAAGCAGGCCTTCATAATTGTAGACTTTTTTTTAATCACTTACACTGTTGAATACAGAGGTACACAGTACAGAGGAATATCTAGAACAGATTTTTAAATGTCTTAGAATAACCTAGTCTGGATAGAGACCATGTAAATTTGAGTAGCAGAGTGCTAGAAAACTATTTAAACTGAAAATGGAACTTCATTTATCAACTATTATTAATGATATATGGGGCCTTCAATAGCAATACCTTAGTGGCTCCCTCCATATAATTTTTGGTTGCTGAGAAATGGTTTTTAGTTGCTGCACATCCAGCATCCTAAAATTTGTAGCCCATGGGAGATATAATGCATCAGTTCTTGCCTTGCAAATCTCCTCTGAAGCCATCAGTTATACAGAACACAAACTCTAATTGAAGATTATTTGGATGTTGACAGCACACATGGCCTACACTAAATTTTCAAGTTCTTATTGGTAGTGTTTGAAAAAAACTAGTTTTTTTCCATTTGCCCTTTTTTTCTGTAAAGCAGAGAATCCAAACTGTGTTACATTTTGTAACTACAGCATGTGTTAACTCATTGCAGTGAAAAAAGGCATATTCTCAGAAAACACACCACACACTGTAGAAACCAGGGATACATGCTGGCAATACATGGCTCTGGTAGGCCCTGCATCCTAGTGTGTGTTTCAGGGATAAAGAACTGCTGAACGAACTCCTATCTGTTAATGCTGATTTCTGGATCTTTGGAGTTAGGCATAATGTCATTAAAAATAGGCTTTTGTGCTACATCAGATTAAATTACTGGTACTTCCTAGCAGAGTGATGGGCTAGAGAAAAACAGCTGATTTCAAAAACATCTGGATGATTTTAATAATCCCAGATTTCAAGAAAACATATATATCAGGTATTTTCACCTCTATGTAGGAGAGAAATTTGTATGCCTATCTTTACATTCCTCCAGGTCAAATACAACAATGAACAACTGGATTGAGATTACTGGAATTCAAGTCCTTGTTCAAAGCCTAAATGTGTTTTCTGTGTCATTTTATGGTATCCATGTAGCAGTTTGGACCTTGCTGACCTCCTAGCGCTGTTGCAGAGGCCATCTGTGCACATTCCCTGAGGGACATGCACTGCAAACTGTTTGTTACACAGAGCTCCCAGAAAGCCTCTCTCTTTTCAAACCCAAGTGCCCTTTCTAAACAGGACAAAAGTGAAACCCTGTCCTATCATACTGTACGCTATCTTACTGTTTTCTGACACAAGCTATTTACTGCATTCAAATTAGGTTTATTTTGTATATCCGAAGTCTCTCTACTTTCTGAATCTGAAGTGGGTGAATATAAGATGCCCTCTGCACACACCACATAGTCTCAGTAGGAATGCAATAATAGGGAGAGAAAAATTGCATCTGTACTAGCATCAGATTAATGTTTCTTCTGAAATAATATGGTATTAATAATTCATCTCCTTCACTACAGTAATGTCCACCTCCCACAAAAGAAACGTCACCACAAATGGCTTCTAGCTCCTGATTCTTTGGTACACCTTGCAAAAAGCCAAAATATGAAGTTCATAATAAATATATATTCTCATATGGGCAGTCAAGGTTGAGATAAGGAACTTTAATTTCCTAACTCTTCAGCTAGAATCACAACTCTGGATGTCAAGCTAAAGGCTCCTCCAGGGCTTGCCATCTATGCTGAGATTACTGTAACCTGTTCTGCATGGACATGGAGTTCCATTCCAAAGTGCTATCAATTTAGATCTATTTAGGTCTAAATCTAAATTTATCTATCTAGCCTTTAAAGCCTACTTAAATTAATACAGATTAATAATATTTCTCCTGAGGTGCATGCAAGATGCAGACAGAAAAGAATGAACATCCCTTTTTGGATTTAAAATGCAGCACACACCAGTGTCCTCTTCTTGGAAGCTCAAGAAATTTTGAGACCATGTTTGAGTTATGCCAAGGATCATTTTTTCTCTCTTCTCGTTTATAATGCAAAAACACACCACACCTTTTAGTAATCACAAGAATAGAAAAACAGATCCATAGAATAATTGTGTAAGCAAGCTGCAGAGTTTGTGGAAGTGGATATTCTTAACCTCCTTGTATGGATGGCCAATAATGCATATTTTCTTCTAGACGAGGAAGGCTTCCTAGCTGGAATATTAATTGCTGAGAGAAAACATAAGGTATGTCTTTCTGTCCTGTCTCTCAGAAGAAAAATTTAAGTGTTTACAACACCAGCAGCAATAGGAAAGCTGCTTTTGTGTGTTTTTCTAATAATAATTCAATTATATGGCTATTTTAAAGAGCAAAAAATGCAAATGTAAAGTAAGGGCTACTTGGAACACTCCTTTTGAAGAAAAACACTTCTAAAATTTTGTAATTATTGATTGGAAAATTATTGTTATGTTTTATATTGAATGACAGGAGCAGATCTTAAACAACATTTTGTTTCAGCTTCTGTATTCAATAAGCAATAGTACCATCATCCAGCATCCACAGGTGGTATTCCATTCCTTGTGCAGCTCTTAAATATTGTACATCTCCAACAACTCATATGGGAATAAGATGTGAACATCTGAAAACCTTCCATACTAATGTTGATAAAGATTGGGTTTTTTCCAACAGAGGAAGAATTTATACCCTTAAAATAATATGTATACTACTATTCTTACCAGAAACTGACTCATAAAACTAAGGTAACTACAAATACAGCGAATTCCGCTTTGCTTTTGTAAGTGACATATCAATCTCATTTATTGCAACCTGGATGTAACAGGGAAATTTTTATGTGAAAAATAGTTCAATATGATCAAACTGAATTTAAAATAGGCTTACATTAAATTAATAGTAGGTTTATAGCGCACAATTGAAAATTAAGCAACTTGAACAGTTTTCTTTAAAACATGTTAAATGAGTCCATGTCTCTCACTTACACACTTTTTGCCTTCTATTGCATGTACGTTATCAAATTAACTTGCAAACAAGTAGCTTCTTTTTTTTTTTTTTTTTTTTGCAAAACTCTGGTGTTCAGTAGGAGAGTCAAAATCTTTCACGTATTTCTAAATTCAGGTTGAGATTTTAACAAGGAGACTGAAATAACCATCTCCTTTCTGTTACCTTATGTGACAAAGCCTTTCCTTTCAGGTTCACTGCTAGTTCAAGTGAAGTTTCAGGTTATATTCTGGCAGTGTAATACCTTTTTCCCCTTGGTTCAACCCCAAACAAAAATGTGCTCACACAGCCCTAACTGTGAGATTGTGTAAACACAGAAAACATAAAAGTAAACATGGTGGTATTGAGAAATGTAACAAGATACATGGTATGGTGAGCTGTGAAGCAATACAACCCTTGAGGCCTGGAAAAACTCGAGATTTGCAGTACCTCTATTGAGAATCTTTTGAGATCTCTCTATATTAGACCATTTAAATCTCTACTATAGCAGACCATTTAATACAACGTACAAATGTGTGGGGTTTTTGTATTCTCTTGGCTGACATAAATATTAGTTTTAAATGAGGAGTTATGGTCATAACCTTTGGGTCCCAAGACAGATTCAGTCTTTTCTGGGAAACTATAAAGATGTAGTTTTGAAATTAACTTGCACCAAACTAAATGGGGGTTTAAAAACCTTGTGTCCACTGGCAACTGTCTTGACTTCATATGTAAAATACTAATATTTAAAACATGGAGAAATTTTTCTAGATTATTTATGCAAAACTTTTCCTCTCATATGAAATTTCATTGCCCCTGCTAGGCTTGCTATATCTGACATTCAAGTACTCAGCTAATGAGCCCTATATTTTATTGATTAGGTTACTTATCTGCCTCAGAAATTCTTGGAGGTATAATTCCTACTCAGTGAAATTGTTTTTTTCTCTCATAAATGGGGGTAAACTGTGTTAAGGCACTGGTAGAAAATGAATTACACATCCATCAACTTGTATCGCTCAACTGACTTTTCCAACAAGCTTTCCCTTATTGCATAAAGAACCTGAAAGAGGACAGACTGAAAGATTCCCATTTGAAATTAATGAAATTGAAAGGATTTTTAGTAGAAATTCCTTAAACCTCTGCCTGCAGAAATAAAAAGAAGAATTTCAAGTAATCTTATTTTTTATACATGCTGTTTTATTGGAGTTATAACTTACCACATTAAATTATGCCTTTTTCTGCCATCCTTAGCAGCTGACTGAGAATTCTCCTATTTTATGAAATTATTCTTTATTGTAGCCTGTTTATACTCATGCTTTACTCATTTCTCTCAGGCCTGTCTTCACTGTTCGTAAAATTACCCTCTTCCCACCTCCATTTAAATGGATTCAAAAATGATTGTTGAATCACAAAAGTCTTCCTAGGGCCAGTAAATACTAGGCTGCACAAAGTAGCTCCAAATAAGTCCATGAGCCCTCAGCTGCTGGTAATGAGTGAAAAATACCACAGGAAGAATGTCTATCATGCTTGTTTTTCTGGTCCCATCAGTTTTAGAGTCTGTCAAGAAGGAGAGCTGTGGGCTGGACCCAGACTTAGAACACTGCATTTTCTTTTATGCTGTTAAGCATTTCTTTACCTACTTTCTTCACTAAATGCTCATTCTTTCGGTTTCAGAGCTCCTGTGTTCAGTACAGCATCTCTTTACCTCCTGGAGAGGGCCAAAGTACCACTTGACAGCTCAGGCATAAATATTCCCTCGGTAAAGATGTCCACCTTAGGAGGCCTTGCAGAGACATAGTAAGCTGAAGTCTTTCTTGTGCACATGAGAGGAGTTTGTTGCACTTGTGCTTCAGCAGAATGGGCAAAAAAATTTGAAATTAAGTGAAGCCACCTGTACTTTGATTAGAAACCCAAGTGGCATCATCACTGTTTTCTTTGGCAGCAGATCAAGGCCAGCATGAATAACATGTACTTCTAATACTTTCACAGTGCCTAAGTAGTCATTAGCCCTGCATGTCTATAGCACTGGGAACTTTTTTGAGTGGTGGTGAATAGGTGTGCTTCAAATTCAGGTGTATGGTTTTGTGTTTCTTTATGTTTCTTCTTCCTCCTTCTGCTCTTTCTCTGTAGAAGAAAAAAAAAAAAACAAACTGGCCAAAGGGCAAATATCAAATTTGGCCTTTTTAAATGTTGCTACCAAGACAGTCTAGAGGAAAGAATGAAAAACACAAGTTTAAGCTTCTCCAATTCTTGTGAAAGTAATAAAAAAGTAAAATTATATGTCTTTTCTAGTGTTTGGTTAAGTCTTGTGAATTTTGAACAAAGCTATGATGGTCTTAATATAATTCCCTTTAAGTGACAGGATTTTTGCATTTTATTTTATATGTTAGGCACACTTCCCATGATTAAACAAACAATCATCATCATTCCAACCCAAGACATTCTATGATTCTGTGCTATTAGGGCAATATAATGGCACCAGTACATGTAGCAATTTAATGGAACTCTTCCTCATGTATGAAAGGCTTACGGGTTAGGGTATGAATTGTAATTTACCTTTAGCCAAAGGAGAGAAAAAAGAAAATGAGATATTTTTGTATGGCTTCAACTGAGAGCATTAAAGGAACCAGCGACCCTTGATGAAGCGTGGCTCCTACACTAGCCAGCATCCTAAAAATGCCAGAAGATGGAGGTTTAAGAATGAGAATATAGTATGCAAGCAAAGCAAAAGTCATGAAAGAAACCAAGGCCTAAAAATTAAGCAATTTGCAAATTAACTATCCTAATCTATTGAATCCTTTCTTTGAGGGGATAAAAAAATTATAAAATTACATTTTTAAAAAAGGCCAGTAGAAATGTAGAGACAAAGAATAAAGGATTTTCCTCATGGTGTTTCAGATCACTATCACCACACTAATGTAATTTTAGCACCTGACCATGCTGTGGGCTGCTCCAAAGCCAGTGATGTGACATCTTGACAGCCCTTGGCTCTGTCTAAGATTCTTCAGTGAATGTGACCCAGCTATGCCTGGCAAACAGCACTGAGTTTAATTTCACTCATGTATGCCATGTATAGTGGAGACTCTGTGAGTTTTCTCTTTTCTAAGAAAATTACTTTATGATTTGTATATATCATCTTCAGTCTATATGATGAGCAACAGGAGCACAACATTAATAAGCAGGCATCTGTCATTATCTAAAAATTGTTACTGCATCTTCTGCAGTGCTCTTTTTTGTTTTCTTCAAGAAAATATTTAAATCTAATAGTAGCAGCTAATGGTTGTTAAAAGACGAATGTAAGGATTTTTGCTAGGAGTGTGGAGAGGCAAAAGGAATGAAAGAAAGACCATATGTGTAGTATATTTGTTGTTACAGCTTGCACTCATTAAAACCATGTTTGTCGTATTATACATCATTGTACTGTAGTTGTAGTAAATGTTCCTTGTAATGCACTTTCAAGTACAAAAATTGCCTCAGAAAAGAGCGTTTAGGAAACTAATTCTATTGAAACCAATGAAGTGTTGACACATTGCCTGATGTGGATTTGTTTAAGGAGGCATATTTTAGGTTATAAAAGTACAGTCCTTAAGGCAAAAATCAGTGACTGCTTGGTATAGTGACTGAGAGAACACTGCAACAGTATGTTCAGCAAGAAACCCCTCATTAATCCTTTCCTGTAATTCTACCCTATTCACCTTCCCCCTTGCCTGACTCAATAGAATTTAAAACCTGCTGTCAGCACAGTAACTAACCCAGAACCCATTCATTACTCAGTTAAGGCATTTGAAATGTTTGCTGATTTGTCCATGAATGGGAACACAGTGTAAATCTGGACTGAGGAGAGGTTTTTTCCCCTTGTCAGTTTAATTGCTCCTGTGTGATGTGTTCAAGTGTTAGGAATCATCAGGGGCTTTGACACCCTTGTCTGTTTGAACAGCCACAGCATTTCACTGCATCCAGCCCCCGAGAAAATCTCAATGTTTGCAGCTGAGAGGAAATATGCACCATTTACTAAAATCTGTTTATTTGCATCAAACCAGACAACTATCACTCTCAGCAAACTTCTGGTGCCAGAAGCCTCTTTTACAATTAAACATAAAAAAACAGGCATCCTCCTGCATTCTAAAAAGTGCTCCAATGTGACAGCATTAAGCAGTGTAATGTTTAGAGGAGTAGACAATTCAGTGGCTCAACTGCTGCTATGGGACTTGTGTTGAATGGACAAAAAAAGCAAACAGCAATTTGTGGAGTATTTACATGATCCCTAGTAATTCCTGTCTCAGTGAATGACCTCTCTACACTCAATAACCAGAAATGCAGTTGCAAGTAACATGCTCAACTGGACTGCTAGAAAATGTATATATGTCAGTCATTTGCATGGTATACTAGCCCCATTTGGTGATGACATATCAGAAAGGCTGCAAGGGACACTTGGACATCTGTGATGAAGCTTGGAGGGCTGCTCCTTTTGGCAACACCATGACAGCTTTTTGTATGTATCCTGCCTCACAAGTAGCAGTCTTTGTCATCTGGTGAAGTCTCTTGCTGTTTGTTACTTTGCAATCAGCAATACAGAGTGGAGAGGGCAGGTAAGTTACCATTTCTATTTTCAGTCAAATAATTAGCTCATTCAAAGGAACCTTCCCTTCTTTGGCCCCACCATTTCTTTATTTTTCCCTCACAAACATTTCTATTTTTTTTTTTTTTAATTCAGCTCTCGCTCTGAAAGCCTGTCTTTACACTCTGTATAACATTATCAGCCTTGCTCCTAACGTTACAATGGTGGTCACACACACATACCCACACAGCCCCAGCCTGCAACTTTGGCATTGTCCAGCATCAATTGCTCATACAAACCCTGCAGCACCAATGGATCACCGAGACAAGACAACAAATGCAGCGTTGCCAATAGATCAAATAAATCATGGGGGTAATTTCTTGCATTTCAGGGGAACTTCTCCCAGACTGAACGTGACTCAAAATCTAAAAGTCCTCTCTATATGAGGCTTCAAGATTGGTAGTTCTGCATTTACCTTTCACCTCACCTGCCCTGAAATGGGTGTTTTAGACTGAAGAGTCTCTTGTCCCTGCTGAGCCTGAGAGATTTCATAAATCTCTCCCTCTCAGGCAACTGCAAAATGAGTCTGTTCATCGAATGCCTTCCTAATTTCCAGTATAAAAGAGGCAATACTTGCATTAATTATTGTCTAGGCCTACGCTAAGGAGTTTTTGCACTGCAGTTTAGGGTTTCATGCTGATCCAGTTGACATAGCTTGGATCAATTTGACCCGCTACTGCAGTTGTTCTCCTTTGATCCAGAGTGGTTTGTAATTTGACCCATTCAGATGACTTTCTTATAATAGCCCTAGCAAGACAAAACCAAATCAACTCCATTTATCTTAATGGGCTTTTTTTCAGACATGAGGCCTTGCCGATCTTTTGTACAGAAGAAAAAGGAATCTGTGTATCTGATGGGCTTTGAAATGCCATCTGGTGTTTAATGTTATTGTGCTCTGTTCTCATAGTGCCTGTGCTGAATCATATCTTAAAAGTTCAACAAGCATTCACTCACAGCCACCATTCAATACAATTGTGTCATTATCAAAGATTTGGATTTATCGAACCCAGCCTGCAAACAAAGCAGATTTTATAGACCTTTCTCCCTGAGGCTCTGCTGACAGAAGTCTTCAAGTATGAAACCTGTGTGTCTTACATCTTTAGCTGCCATTCAAACGTGCAGCAATCCTCTTTAACCTCCAAAATTATTTTTTGAGGCATAATCATAGATGTTGGAAGAACAGGAAAGACTTTTATTAGGGTTGTGTTAATCTCCTAGAGGCTGAGTTTTTCAGATCCTACCTATTTAGATGTAACTGAACTAGATTTTCAAACACTCTGCACCTCTCCCTTTGAAATGATGCTTCAGATGCTTTCAATATTTCTCCATTCAGTATTTCTATGACATTTAAAAAATACAAGTGTTTTCTTTTCTTAGTGAAAAAGCTTGTATTACACATTGAAAACAGAAAAACAGCTCTTCCCCTCACAAACGAGACTGTCCACCAACAAATAACCTACATATGATAGACAGATTATCAGTGTAAGTATCTTTAAATACAGTCCTCTGCTCCTGCCTTTTTATATATTACTACTACTATTATTCTCTGGACAGAATCTTGACATTCTTGAAACCAGCACAATGCCCACTGACTTCAGTAGAGTCAGGATTTCACATTCTGTGTATTTAGTTTTCCACCATGTTTACTCTGAACTCCATTTTGCATTGCTTTTAGTTTTTGGGGGTGGGGTTGTATATGTGGCTTGCGTCTGCTTCTTTCATTTTTTTCTTCCACTTCACCCCTTTTTACTGAAGCACAATGTGAACCAAAGGATTTCTTGGATGAACTTGCAACCTGTCATTTCAAAGAAGATATTTCACATGACAGAAACCCAAAATTCTAATCCCTATTTTTAACAAAAATATATACTTATCATGTATACACATATTCTCCCTACACTTATATTTTTCCATCTCAGTAGACATAGATGCATATTACTAATTTTTTCTTTAAATTAAAACATAAGTTAAACAAATAATTTTTTCACATTTGGTTAAATTAATAAACTTACAAATGTTAAAGCTCCTTTATATGAATAGTTGTCAATTTTTCCTTTAAAGGTACTTTAATTCCTGATCTTGTGCTTAGAGCTTTTAGAAAAACAATGTAGTATTCTGTTTTTATTTAATAATGTTTGGAATGCTTTTATACAAGACACAATTGCGGAGCATTTTTTGCATAATATTCATGAACTATTTCCCCTGAAATGCATTTTTGTTTTTATACCTCAGTGAACAGCTCTGTTTGAGTAAATGATCCATCCTTGACTCATTGTGTATACAGAGAGAAGATCTGCCTTTGATTGTTGTTTTAATAAACTGGAAGTCTGCCAGTGTTCTCTGGTAAGAGGAAGAGAGCATTAATGATACCACTCCGAAGCTCATCCTTGTCTGGTCTTTTACTAAATTTAAACCCCACTGATCCTTTCTTCATGCTAAAATGGCTATTCCGGCCAGTCAAAAAGCACAGAGTAGTAACTGCTGGGATTTGAAAGCAAAAACTTTTACTAGTGTGAAATGTAACCCATTTTAAATTCTTCTTATAGCACTTAGAGGACAGTGATTAATGAGTTTGTTATCTATCAAAAACCTTCAGTTTGTGTTATCTATCAAAATGCTTCTCTCTTGCTGCCTGGTGCAGGACAGAATTTATGGTAAAGAAAAGCCTGCCATCCATCCACTGTATCTAAATTTATCAACTCCACACATTCATGCAAATAATGTTAAACGATAGATCTGTAGCTATCTGGAGATTTAAAACAACAATAACAAACAACAACAACAACAACAAACTAACCCAAATAGAAAAGAAAATAAATTTTGAACTGCTAAAACAGTGATCTCAAAAAATAAATGAAGTTATTTCCTTCAGCAGCTTGAGCAATAGATTGTTCTCTTCATGCCACCTATTTCCTTTTAAAACTAAAATATGAAATAGCCAGTGATCAAGAGACTTTGCTAGCAATGCTCGGTAATATTTCTGATTGTTTTATTTTATTCTGTAGTTCTCTAGAAGTCATCTGCAATATATCTGATAAGGGCCATATATTTTTATACAGAGAACTCATAATTGCTTTGCTTTGTTCTGTAGCTCTTAAGCTTTCACAGAGAAAACCACCTGCACCTTGCATAAAGTACACTTCTCTCCATCTGTCAAGCAGGGAATTCTCTGTATGAGAGCAGCAAATGCAGAAAGAACAGAAGAACATATGGTCTGTCTTAGTCCTCCCACCCCTCCCCCTGTTACCTTGTGATTGCTCTCTCTCATGCATTTACATTTTTAAATCAATTCATATAATGCTTTACCAACCACAGAACTCTAGCCAGGGATTGCAGACATGCCAGTTTCTGCCGTGCAGTATGTATTACTTTGTGCTGTTTACCCAAAAGGATGGGACCTGTTTTATGTCTCCTTACCTGGTAGGGAAATAATCAGGCTTATTTCTTTTGTTTCACTGTTAATT
>VXBQ01003108.1:14162-30048 GCA_013400175.1 Phainopepla nitens
ATTGTTCTGAAATTGTTAAGGCAGGAGAATGAATTTTCCTTCCAAGTACCTTTTCTGTCATATCTCCCTTGTCTTCAAAAGAACAACCTTTTGAACCTGTTGCACAAGTGACATGGTGTCACAAGATGCCTGAGTTTAGACCCTGAATATTATAAAGGGCAGGATGGAAATTCAAAAATCCAATAACATAGTCAGGAGAACCAAAGGAAAAGAAACTTCCTTCCTTCCAAGAAGGAATCAATAAAACATCTCAAATACACAACAGTGATGAAGGTTGCTTTTCATCATACCCTAGCTAAAACGGGTTCTGTTTTATGCAAAGTTTTGTACCTTTGACTTCCATTGTTAACCAGCATATGTTTTTAATTAAACATGAAAAAGCAAGGCCTTTCATGTTTTAATTAAACATGAAAAATAAGAGTACAATTCATTTTGAAAAGCAGATTTTGTGCATTTTTTTGTTTTGCAAATACAAAGAAAGCTCAATAGCAGGTTGCAAACTGCTTTTCAAAAGCCTGTAATATCACAATTTTTACACACAACCAAAATATTTCACACTGTCAGCAATAAGGAGGTTCTAGAGTCCACCAAAAGCAAGTGATCCAAGTGATGCAGCAACGAGATAAGGTGGGGGCTGTGCTGAACCTCATATACACCAACAGGAAGAGATTCCTTGGGGCTGTGAAGGTCAAAGGCCACCATAAGATGGTGGAGTTCAGGATCCTGAGAAGAGGGAATATTGAAGGTCAAAACATTCAAGGTCAGTTTAAATCGTATTGTAAGTAACTGATCTAGTTGAAGACATCCCTGTTCCTTGCAGGAAGTTTGGATTAGGTGTTCTTTGGGAGCCCTTTCCTACCCCAATCTTTCTGATACTGGATTCCATGGAAGGCCGGTGGAGACAGGCTGCTTTTGGCGGTGCTTGATGACAGAATAAGAAGCAATGAGCACAAAATCAAACACATGAGGTTTCCTCCAAACATCACAAAATACTTTTCCACTCTTTAGGTAACCAAGTACAGGAGGAGGCTACGCAGAGAAGTTGTGGGGGTCTCTATCCTTAGAGATATTCAAAAGTTACCCGATATGGTCCTGGAGAACTGGCTCTAGGCGGCCCAGCTTGAGTAGGAATGTTGGATCAAATGACCTTCTGAAGTCCAAATGCAGCAGATGTAATTGTTTCTTTTTTTTCAGAAGATTACTTATTTGCAAGTTAGTAAAGCTAATTTAAGGAAAATAGATTGTTGTCATTTACAAGTGACATACAGCTGTAATTTTGCAAGCAGGTATGGCAATTTTGCTCCATATGTGTATGTAGCAAGCAGCAAAGATGCAATCAAACATGGTATGAGAAAGACTTTTCCATTTATGGCTTGATATTTATACTGAGCTATTTCAAAATTCTAAATTCAAGCTTAATATGTAAGATATTTTAAATAATTGATAATGTACTTAAATAATTAATCACTGGAAAGATACTTTTTCAAGGAGAGGGTGCATCTATTTACATTCCACAGTGCTTGAGAAAAGATGGTGGTTGCCTTTGAATTACTAGAGTAATTGTCTCTGGTGACACGCAGAGAAGCTTCACAAAAGCAAATAGCATTAAAAGGTGCCTCCCGCTGATTCACTGTGAGTGAATAACATGGATCACCATGTCAGAAAGAATTAAAATATATTTTATAAGGGCACAGGCACTACAGACACACCTCTCCTCTTAGTCCAGTGATGGAGCAAAGAATTAGCCATTGGGGAGACAGAAGAACAGAAGCCTTGTCTCACTTTACTCCCCCATCCTCGGCTTGGAAACACTCGTACTAATAAATGCCTTTCCTATTTTTGTGTTTCTGAAGGTGATGGCAAAGTGCTCTCCAGGGCGAGCTTACAGCTGTGATGGTGTTTGTCTTGCTCTGGATTCCTTGGGGACATGTAGCTGGGCACTCAGTGTTGGTGCCCAGATGAAAACAAAAAATGGTATTTCACTTTGCATGTTGGAAGACTTTTGAATCTTGAAATCAAATTTCTCAGCAGGTAACCTCTGCAATATCAAAAGAATAAATAGTTTGGGGTTTTTTTTAAGCATAAGGGTTTGTGATGAGAGATTAATTATCCCACACAATCCTTGCCACAGCACAGTGAAAATAATGCATCTTAAAATCCATCCTGCACTAGTTATTTATGCATTTATTTCTTCCACCCAAAGGAATGCAACTGATAAACTACACATTCACTGTAACTGAAGTAAATATTGTCTTTAAATTCCTATTTCATTCAAGAAAATGAGGAAGTAGAAGATCTGTGCAAGGCAGCTTTGGTTAAATCAGACGTTTGTGACCCTGTTACATTTACAAGTTTCTATTGATATTCCACCACAGGATGAACTAATTCAGTCTGGGTATAATGCAACATTAAGCTCAAAAATAAGTTTCCCCAGTTCTGGACATGCACATATTAAGCACCCAAACCTTTTGATTACTTATTTGTTCCCTGAACATATTTTGAGGTAAAGAGCACACCAAAACATTTTTCATTTCACCCATGATATGTGAAAGCATAGAAATATTCTCCTTTAGGATAATTTTTATTCTGCTCCATCAGTTTATTTCTGGAGCTATTGGAGTTGTCTACTTCCTTCGTTGCTCACTTGTTTCAGAAATAGATCTGAATTAATTCACATAGATAAAGGAGATTGCAGACTGATTCTTACATGAGTTCCAAAAGCCACATAGACAAAAATGTTTGTGCAAAACAAAAGTACTGGAGACTGTTATTGTGCCATGCATTCTATAATATTTTCCTATTTTAGTGATGCTTCTCTTCTTTCACAAAACTGTATGGGGTAAATTTTCATTAAGAAATTGTTAAAAATTCTAAGAAAGTATCTCATTTTTTTGCTATAGTAAAGCTTAGAAGGATTAAGACTTTTTTATTTTACACTTTCTAGTAGGATTCTAAAATATCTTCAGTTTGTACCAGCTATTCACTCAGCCATAACAGTGGGGAATTCACATATGAGCTTGTGTTAATTACTTTGGACTGCATTGGTTCTGGATTTTTTCACTATGTGGTTCCTTATTATGTTGGCAATACCATTCAGCAAGATGATCCAGAAGCACAGATTCATGGAAAGTAAAAAGTAAAGTTACATTCTTAATCTAAAACTAAAGCAAACCAAACCAAGCCCTAAGAAAAATCCAAACAAAAAAATGTAATGGGGTTATATGGAATTCATTTGTTTCAGATATTTGTGTTGTCCTTCCAGTGCTGAATGGCAGCTCTATCCTGAAGACACATCAATCCAGTATTCCCAAGGAGTTTCAAAATGAATCCTATCTTACTAGAAGTTTCCTTTACCACATTTCCCATAATTTGAAACATCCACTTCGGTATAATGGATAAATGTTAGTGATTTACTGTAGCCTTAAAGATATACAGTTGCATTGTGTAGGGAGTACACTATCAGTTGTCTTAGCATCAGACATGTTTCAAGTAAATATATGATTTGCTGTCCTTTATCATGTGTTTTACAAGCAAGATGAAGATGACTGCTTAAAAAGAATGATCAGTTGCATTTTTCATCTTAAATCAGCTGGATTCCTTACACTGAGAATAACATCTGTGTTGAAGGTGCTGGACCTTGACTGTTGACCTGACACAAGGATAATAGGTATGTTTTTAATCATCACTTGTCTTCTCCAGATGAATAGACTCTAAACTGATGTGTCAGTATTATGTGTGATAAGGACAGAACTGACTCTACCTTTTGTAGTCTTACACTCCTAACAAATAAACCACACGATTTTGCCACTATTTTAGGCAGTAATTATATATTCTTTGCACATGCAAAGTACAAATTCAAATGTGTGTCTGTCTATTAGAACAATTATAGAGGGAATTTGGAAGTCTGCTAAATTCCTGGTAATTGGGAAAGGAGGTGACCCTTCTCAAACTCAGATGGGCGATGGAAGGAAACTTCCATGCTCTTTACCTATAAATATTTATGAAATTGTCTCACAAGGTGAGGTGAGAGTGGGGGGAGAAAAAGGTCCTCATAGTTTATAGGAATTATTTCAAAGCTTGAAAATTATAGCCTCTGTTATGCTGTACCCCAGCACTCACGCGCTTGTTGAAAATGAAATTAGGATGCAACACAATTTCTGCAGGGTTCTGATGGATGCAATTCACAACAGTCTAGAAACACCCTATAAATCCTTCCATTAAAGCCAGCTGGGATGTATTAGAACAGCAATTGTGAATGAGAATTCACCTTCAATAAGGATAAAAGAGGAACTGTCAAGATTCTCTACAGGGTGTGCCTACATAAACCTAAGCTTGTATGAAACCTCTTCACTCTATCCATTTTCCATCTCAATAATACTGAAGTACTGAAAAATGGGCTGTGTTAGGAAAAAAAAAAAAAAAAAAGGGGGGGAAGGGACAAAAACCCCATTGAAAAAAATAGAAAGGGTCACACAGAAAAAAAAGCTGCTCTGGACATTCTATCCTTATTCTGTATTCTATATTTTCCTGTCTACATTTGGTCAACGCCAGAATATATTACAGCTAATGAATTTGCATAAACATAGATGTTGCCTGTAAAGGCATGTCCCTATAAAACAAATAAATTCAAGTGGTTAATAGTTATTTCTAGATCAAAAACGTAGACCTTTTGTGATTTCCAACTGTCTAAAGTGCAGTTGAAAGGAGATCAGTTTTCATCAATTTACAAACAAATTTAAAGCTGGTTTACTGAACCTCTAAGAGCTACACATTTCTGCAGATGGTCTCTTGTGTGACATTTTTCCCAGGAGAGTCCAGGTGCATTCTACTATAGTGAATAGTATCAAATGAACAACTACTTTCATGGCTGAGTAAGTACTTTCTAAAAAGAAAGACTGCTTTTCTCACAGATCTGATCTGTGTTTGTGAAATATGACACTACTATCAGTTTCAGAACAGAGAAAAACCCACAGAAGCACACAAACTCAAACATGATGTATAGCAGATCTTAATCCTAATCCTATTCCCAATCAGGAAAGCACTTCTCACCTGCAATTGAACTGAGATTTTCAGTTGAGGCAGAAAACCCCATTTCCTCATTTCTATTATTTATTTCTAGAAACAGGCTGTTTAGAGGGGTTTTTCTACCACTCATGATAACTTACTATTGAGAAGCATAGGTTTCAAATCTGTAAAGTTGGAGTGAAAATTTCAATGCCATTTTGTGCCTTTAGAAAGGACACGAGATGTGTTTGGAGAGGTAAGGCCTAGCAATTAATGTCAATCAGCAGTTCTGGCACAATTAGGAGAGAGGTGTTATAGAGCTTCACTCTGTAGGTAGTGACCTGAGATGTTTCCAGAACTTCTTCACAAGGGAGCAGATATAGATAGATATAGATAGATAGATAAATATAGGTATAGGTATAGATAGAGATAGAGATAGAGATAGAGATAGAGATAGATACAGATACAGATGCAGATACAGATACAGATACAAATACAGATAGATATAGATGATATAGATATAGATATAGATATAGATATAGATAGATAGATAGATAGATAGATAGATAGATAGATAGATAGATAGATAGATAGATATAGATGATATAGATGATATAGACGAGGATGTAGATGCAGATGTAGATGAAAAGCTTTTCCTGACACATACACTGTCATATATTCCCAGGTAAAGAAGGTTCTAACTCTCCAAAAAGAAAAAAAAAATGTTACTGCCATGTAGTATCTGAGTAAGAACTGATGGATTAGTTATGAAGTAACTACGCTACCAATTAAAAAAATACAAAGACAAACTACCACTGATGTGAACATGGGCTTTTTTTTTCAAAATTCATTATTGCCTTTTATCTGTGGACATAGCTATATTTCTGAAGACACTTGCCAGATTCTCAGAGAAGAGTGTTCTTAAACTGCTACAGGTACACCATCTCTAAAACAGCGGCAGGTTTGTGAAGGTGGAAATACGGGTTGGGCTGTGGATGCTCTGTTGTGACTGAAATAGCCAAGCAGATTGTCTTCAGTACACTGGGAATAGGTCTGCTGATTGGTGAGGGGAAGCACAGCCCAGAGAAAACTGAAAAGAAGGAAAGAAAAATTGCCATCTGGAGACTGAGCAACCTATCAGATAAGTGGAGAGCTATTGAGAAATACGGAGAGCCCTTGTAAAATTACCCTGCTTGGAAATCCGACTGAATAGCTAAATTCTCCCTTGTTCCTGTTCAGACACACTGAGCAGTTAGTGGTTTTAGAGATCTACAAAAGGCTTGTTTCTTTTGTTCTTGGTTTGTTCCTTATGTTTAAACCAAACAATACTTAGCTTTGAAAAAGTTGATTAATCACAGCTGTTAAATACCATGTATTGAAGAAAGAAATACACCAAAGAACAGCTGAATAGTAGATTTCAAGGGAGAGCCTGACAAAATGGTACTCAGAAAGATCAGCAAGGGTCGAAGACGTAGCTGGGGCAGCTGGTGAGCAGCTAAAGCTTTTCAGCGGAACTTAGAGTAAATGAAGGACTCTGGATGGCAAAAAAATCCCGAATTATTTTAATTTCTCATAGTTACGTGTCTTGTGGGTTTGTTTTGTTTTGGTTTGGTTTGGCTTGGTTCAGTTTGGTTGGGTTGGGTTGGGTTTGGTTTGGTTTGGTTTGGTTTGGTTTGGTTTGGTTTGGTTTGGTTTGGTTTTTAGGTGACAGAGAATTGTGCATGCTTGTGCTGTGCATCTGGATGACTATATGAAAGATGTGTAACCACATCCCTTCTCAAATTCAGGCAGAGGCTAAATGGGGCAGACTCAGAATGTACCCAAATCAAACCCTTAACTCCACCTTGTTGTAAAAAGTCTGCTGTAAACACAAAATCATTCCTAGAGCTGAAGATGCCTCACAGAGACAGTTTTGCTAAGCCAGTGGGTTCCTGGAACCAGTTTTTTGTACTTTCTATTTTCTGAAAAAAAGTTTCACCAACTGTTTTCATCTGGGCCAAGCAGTGAACTCCACCAAGGAGGAGCCTTTTGAAGAAGACAAGCTGTTTCCCAGGGGAGTTCCTTGGGCAGGGGGGAAGACCCTTACTTCTTTCAGGGCTAATGTAACTGTGATTTTGCACGTGTGTGTGAATATGCAGAATTCAAAGATCTGTCCTTTCTGTGAGTTTGAAAATAAGATCTCTTGTCTTGAAATCTATTTATGGTTCCTACATAAATAATATGAAGCCTCTTTACTTATAGATGACTTATAGTTATGTGCTGTAAATTGCATTTCTGTGATGATAAAGTGAGTTTCTAGCTATTGGTGTACTGCACAGAAGCTCTTTTATTAAAAAAAATCAAAAATTGTAAATATTCTGGATTGACTTCGTCCTTTTTACCTTTGATTTATTTGGAGAATAAAGTAATGAACTATGAACCTTTTAGCTAACTCTAATTTTGCCTCAGGAATTATACTGTCCATCATAAATTAGTGTTGTTGTAGATTAGGCACAAATAGAGCTCTATCTATTTCAGCCTATTTTACTGTCAACCTTCACTACAAAAGAAAACAAGATTGAGAATTTCTATTTTTTACCCACTGCTCCTTCAGTCAATTTTGCTTTCCTTGCTGTCCGCAATGCTTGCTCTCAAATCAGCGATTGTGTTGATTTATTGACAAACCACAATTTACAGTAAATGTCATCCTAGGGTAACATTATCCGAAGCAGAGGTACTGAGTGACTGAGTAGGAGTTGTCACAATGGATTATTCATACCATACTTTCCAAAACCTGCATGCATCTTGAAAAGACCAAACCAACGAGGGAGATCTTAATATTTTCTTTCTAGATATTTATCAACTATCATCTAGGCTCAAAGGAGGGAAATTGGGAAAGTTAGTGACACTGTAAATTAATATTTTACTGCACAGAATGTCTCCAGGATTAGACAAGCACAAAGCTGATCTTCTAGAAAGAGCAATTGTTCTTATTAATATATATTCTATCTGAATCTCTCTTTGCATATGCTAGTGCAATTTTATTTTACTGTCTTTGCTTGGTAATTGAAACATCTAATGTGGATTACGTCCTGCTTCCACTTGAGTCCAAATAGTCATACCAACTTCAAACTGCCTAAGTTTCAAATTTCCATGTATTACTTTCAAATATTGACACATTTATACACCCTTGCAAACAAGGAAGTAAAATAATTCCTTAACCTTTAGCACAAGTGATTGTTTTTCTTTATCCTAAAAAAAAAGGTCTTATGCCTAATAACTGGATTTTTTTTCTCCTCAGCTGTTTCTTGACTGTTTTTAGCTACAGATGCATCAGAGAGAGAGTGCAGCATGAGCTTGTTTTGTAAACCAAGCAACCTTTCTTCTAACCATGGCAGTTATATGAGAGGAATTTTAAACAAAAGCATTTCCAGCAGCTAGATAAGCAAGTGTCTTGCTGAGAAAGATGGAAGGCTAATGGTAATTCTTCTGCCAGAAAGCATTGGAAAATAAGAGCTGTCATCTAGAAAATGACAAAGCCATTTCTAGTCCCTGTAGACTAGCACTCTATCTTTTGCTGAACAAATATGCTGTTAAAGGTGTTGGCCTGCAAACCAAACACAGAAAAATGTCACACTGGTATCACAGTGGAACTATTAATCTGTGTTTGAAACGTATTATAATTACCAAATTGTTTGCACTGGGAATGAGCCTTCCTAGAAGCTCTCTTCTTAAAGAGATAGACAAAAACACTAAATTGCTATAAACAAAGCACTTCTTTTCCAAGGAGCTTTTGAACAAAAGCATTATAAGGTGGCCCTGGGGGGTGTGAAGAATCTTGACCTGGTGGTGTTTAGTCAGTGGCAGAACCAGAAATAAAGCATAAATTTCTCCAGTTCCCCATCTAGTGACCTGTTCACTGGACCACAGAGGCTGATAAGTGATGACAGTCACATGCAAAATTGTTTGAAATATCCTATTTCCTCTGAATCTTTCTCTGGTACAGCTTTTTACCCCTGAAAATCAGTATGAGTCTGACTGGGTAAGATTTTACCACGGCCCTTCTAATAGTACTTTTTTTCCCTCTCTCATTTACCTACTAAGCTGGTTATTAAACAGAATGTTGTATGTAGCCAGTCTAAGTGATTAGCTGCCTATGTAGGTTTTTTGTTTGTTTTTTTGGTTTTTTTTAAGTGATTCCCCTGCTCCTTCCTCCCGTCTTTTGGTCAAAAATATAGTTTCTATCTGATTACAGCTGGCCTCTGCTCAACCTTTTGTACAGGGCTGATTTAGATTTTCCAGTTCAGTCACAGCAGGAAAGATAAACCCTGAACCACATGATGATGTTGGCAGTGTCAGACAGTGGAAATGAAGTCTCCAGGGGATACCAATTGACATTTCAACACTTTGCTGCCAAAGAACAGGCTTGCACACATTAAAAAAAAGTTACAGAGCGGAAAAAAAACCCCATTAAAAGTCTTGAAAGTCGAAAGCACATTTATGTGTCTTTACATAACAGATGGATACTGACCTTAAATACTTCCTGCCCTCCAAAAATATATCACTCTAAGTTCTAGGAGTTATAAGTAACTCAGACGTACTTTAAGTGGAGAGTTATATTTAAATAGAGACTATGATAGCTTTTTCCTGTAGGAATTACCAGGATTCAGAGCTCCCTTACAAATTTAATTCTACAGTGAGCTTTATAATGCAGTAGGCTTATGTTTTTTTCTACATTACACCCAATTTATACCACCACAGCTTGATGGCCTCTGTTAGCTCTAATTTTCACAAGCAGCAAACAAGAATCTTCCTCAATATTTTTGACAGAGAGAGTTTTTTTCTCATTTGTCTCCTGCATTTTAATTTTTCTTCAGGCTTTAAGTTACATTTCTTTTTTTTCCAATTAGAAACAACAACAACAAAAAGTGTGAGAAAACAGAAGAGCATATTCAAATCATACTAAAACCTCTGTTTGATTTCTCCCACCCCCTTTTCTCTTTCTTCTTTCTTTTCAATGACATTTCCTATGATGAGCGCTCAGAAAGAATAGCTATTGCCTCTCTTGTCAGTTTTGTTTTGTCAGCTCTGAATGCTGGGTCTTGCTTTGCCATTTTCAAGGTCTCTTTCAATCCCTTGAACGCAGCTGGTGCTTCAATCAAGAGCTCGCACCGTGAAGAAGCTGGCAGTTGATCCCCAACCAACTATGTGAAAGATACATAATATATTTCACAGTACACAGTGGAATACCCTTTTCATTTCATCACTGAGAGAGTCTGCTTCACTCAGGAGTTCTTCTATACAAAAATATTAATAATGTCCCATTCTCCTCAGGGATGTGAACATTTGAGGGTTGAACTTCAGTGACCCCTGCTTGTCAGGTTGATGTGACTTTAACAAATTCAGTAAAGGAAGCCCTTTTGAGCCTAGTTTATGGTTTTGTTAACTTCACATCTGATAATAGATTTTTTTTAATCACCTCTCGGAAGAAGTTGTGGGAATTGAAGGCTGTGAAGAAAACCTGTGCATACCCAAACATTACAGAATTGCATAATTGAACTGTGCTATAGACGTAATGCTAAAAGAAATTGATAATCTCAACTTTGTTTATATTAATTATATTTCAATTATCAAAAACACAACTGAAAACTCTTGGTTTAGCTTTTGTTATTTGTTTACTCTTTAGTGTATTAGTTGATGCAGTTAAAAATTATCACAGACAATCCCCACTAGTTAAAGTAAGGACTGTAAGGTAAGTGCAAAACTAGGAACGTTGTCAGAATTTTTGCACCAAATCCTCCCCTCAGAGGGTAAAATTCGACTGTCAGTGAGGCATGATGAGCAGGACTCCAGCAAGCAGGGCTTTTGTACGCGGATGGCTCATGAACCACTGCGTTTTGCAAACCATTGTTTTGATTATGGAAGAAGGGATTGCAAAGGCCAGTGTGTGTAGAGGAAACCTGACAACAGGTCTCACTTTTCTTCTAAGCTAGAGAGGATCCCTGTGTTACCCTTACTTGCTCTGTTAGTCTGGTCCTGCAAAACATGCGATTCTCCAGGATGATTGAGAGTCTTTAGTTTCTATTAGCCTTGCTGATCCTTATTGCTTAGCACTCAAGCAAGAGAATTCATTCAGCTCTGTTTTCTCCTTTTGCAGTGAGTTAAAGGAGTTTCACCAAGCACTTTCTTTCTCGATTTGCACATACAATCAAAAGTGATGCGCCTATTAACATATTTGCTTTTAAAATGTGCACACTTTAAAGTAAGTTGGAATATGCTACAAATGCCCCTAAAAACAGAAACATTCACTTTCTTTTTACATAGGGTATAAGTATTCATTGTTAAAATTCTTTATTTTAGGATAAGGGAAGACAAAGACACTGGGAACTCTTAGAATTTAAAACAATATATTAAAAAGAAAGAAATCCATCTAAGTGTGAAAAATCTGAAGTCTATTTTGGAAAGAGTTTGAGAAACACTGTATTTTTGCTTCAAATACAGAAAATCTGCCAAATGGGGTCCATTTTCTGCAATGTCCAAAGTCAGTGAAATGTACAATATCTACAGAAACAGGTTACTTTGTTGGTTTGATGTGCTTGTAGAACACTTTTTTCTTCTTTTTAGTTTTCTATATTTTCTCCATTTCTCCACTCCCTTGTTCCCTTGCATGAAATGACAATCACGGCTAGTTTAGCAAGTTAAGACGTCAGCGTGGGTCTCCTTTACTACAAAGGAGACATGCCACTCTTAGAAACTGATCTAACAACAGGCACACTGGTTTGATAGTTGAAAGCTGTTCAAGCTGTCCTTGGGCTTTTCTCTTTCTTCTTCAGCTCTTCAGAATAATCCTACCTTGTCTGGGGAAAGCCTTCTCTCCTTGTCTTAACACCCTGATGCTCATTGCAAACAAATTGCTTTTCTTTTAGACAATTCAATTTTTAAATTTTCCCAATACTAGTTCCAAATATTAGTTCAACATTAGATGAAGCACTCTGCACACATGTTACAAAGGCTTAAAATCAGCAGTCTAGACCACATTTGTAAGGGTAAGATGCACTATCACTATAGTGAGATTTGGTCAGTCTGGGAATGCTTTCAATAAAGCTAATGAATTGACATGAATAATTTTGCAATTACTTGACCTGAGGGAAGACAGTTCCCATCTTTAATTTCTCTAATTTTATTTTGAACATAACAATTCACCCTGTGTATTCAGTTATGTGTTTAATTAATACAGAAAAGATACACTATGTATATTTAAACAATTTGATATGTTTGCATGAAACAAATATTTTGGTTGTTACGGAAATTCATAGTGAATCATAATAAATTAAGATAAATGGTCCACTTTTTCTAATTCTGTACACACAGCTGACACAAATGGAAAATTCTGACTGAGCAGGAATTGCTGATACCTCATCTTCAGGCATTTTAAACTTAAGTTTTTAAGCAGACAATAGCTGAAATACCTTATCTTAAAAATAATAGCTTTCCTAAGAATTAAATTAGGTCATCTACAGGGGTTATCTTTGGCACTCTGAAATTAGCTTTGTTGCAGACACTTGGGAGGACAATTAGGACCCATCTTATTAGCACTGAAGGTTAAAACTCCAGTACTGTCTTGTATCAAGACATAATCTTTCATGCTTTAGTTCTCACAATGAGTTGCATTGGAAACAGTAGAGGGGGGAAGTGAAAAGGGCAGACCTGAAACAGCCAAGTAAATATCCAGCTTAAGGAAGAGCCTACAGACTTTNNTTTTTATTCAACTAACCTAATAACTATGACTCAGAAGAAGAAACAAGGCTGGCAGGAATTGGTGAGCTACAGTTAGATCCAGCAAATTCTCTTAATTGTATTCCTAAAATTATGTTCAAAGAACAGGGTGTTTATGTGATATTGAAGTACTTTTTTTTTGGGTGGGGGGAGTGTCTTGGTTTGGTTTGGGGTTTTTTTTGTGGGGGAATGTTAACTATAAACTGCATTTAGAATTCTTGTGGTGACCAGATATGTTTGCTCAGAATGAAATGGTTTCATTTTCATTCTGTTTGGGAAATACCATGTTTTGACAGCTGTACTGATATTAAGCATGAGAGTCATGACAATGAGTTTGTGCTCACATGATAACTATGGAAAAAAATTCACATCTCATAATGCCTACTTTAAAATACACACTGTATTAAGCAGTTGTTGAACACGAGCTCCTTCTAGATTTAACATAATCAATTATTCCTAAAGATATTTACTTCAGGGAAATAACTATTTTATGAAGCTGCATTTTTCTGTGATAAAAGGAAGTTGTATCTTGCTTGCTGGCTATGCACAGCCTTTTCATAGGAAGCCTTCCCACGTGCATTGTGCAATAACAAGTAAAATGACCCTCCAGGGTCATGGGATAACTCTCATGCTTTGCTGCCTGCTTTTTTTTTCCCCTTTTTTTTTTAGTTGCACCTGCTGTGTGGTTCTCAATATAAATAAGGACTGCTTGCTGCAAATCACAGATGTTTTACACACTGGAAAAATGGGCAGGAAGCAATCACTATAGGAAAAGCAGAGGCAGTGAGGAGGACAAAGGAGGAAATAAAACCGACTTTGCTTTACATTTTCTTGGCATTTTCTTACTTAGTAGTGATCAGGCACTTTGCTGCTGTTAGTTTTTAGCTAAAAACTTGCTTAGCACATGCAGGGTGACTTTGCTATTATACTCCTTCTTCATGAATCTAGACAATCAGTAACTGGAGATGTGGGAAGCAAGCAATGCTTGTTTGGTCTTCTTTTTAATCTATAAATAAATAAAAAATAAAATAATACAATGAAATTTGCTCATATTTCTAATTTGTTTTGTGGTTTTCAAACCTGTCTTCATATAGTTTTATCTGATTTAATTATATATGTGTAGAATTTAAAAACACGGCAGGCTGCAGAAATTGATTTAAAAGGCAACTAACAGCCCTGTTGAGAAACAGAAAATATTTTGTGAGATGCCTTTTCAGACACTATATTGCTTTTATTTTGTGTAAAACCTTCTCTTCTCCCTAGTCTTTCCATGTTCTTCCACATAAATGCAGTATATTTCAGCTTTGGATGTGGGATGATTCTGAATAACAACTCCAAGACTAGATGGTGAAAGAAAGCTTTAATTAAAAGAAAAATTAAAAGTTTTGATATTTATGATGTGCTGAAAACTGCAGACATGTGGATATATCCTCTGATACTGTAGGATAGAACTTCTCATCAAATAGTTTTTCCATCATTTGATCATAGGATCCTACTAGTTTTATTAACTTTGTTAAGAAATTCCAGAGACTGATAATTATGAATAGAAAACCAGACACACTTGAAATATCACATAAAACCAGCTTTATTTATGGGTGGGTTTTGTTTGTTATGAGGGGCTGCTTATTTATTTTTTGTAGGTTGGCTTTTTTAGTTCATATTCTAAACTTTGCATTGTCTTTCAGAATTACTGGACCATAAATTCTCTGAGTCTTTGCAGAAGGCTTGTCCTATTTACATGGGGATCCTGTACCTTGGTGAAGCTATCAGGACACATCCCAAACACAGACATTGTCTTGGCCTCATTGTCAGAAGGTACCCCAGAAGGCTGTGAGTACAAAGCTGTGACTACAATCACCTCTCAGCTGTGACTTCATGGACAGGTCTGGAGGACCATTGCCTCTGGGATGACAGTTTCAGTAAATTTTTACCAGGAATGTCTTGTGACAGAACAAATTGCTATTTGCTTGGAAGCAACTGAGGAGCAAATACAGACTTCAGAATGGTTTAAGGACACATATAATCAGGTTATCTTAGGGTTAGTAAAGAAAACATGCAAGTACCTAATCTCGGGTTCCCAAAGACTAAAGATCAGGAAGATTATTTTACTTCAGTTTTTTCCCCTACACTGTTTATCATTTACTATTTTGTAACTCTGCTCTGACTGTTCTATATTCCTATGGCTAAGATTAAGAAAGTGTTTTGCCTTAAGAAGGCCCTGAGGCAATATATGCTTTTCTTTTCCTTTGTCATGTCAGACACCAAACTATGATATGTCTGCTTGGCAGGCAGGACTGTTGCATCGTGCAAGGTAAAAGCACCATGGCAGGATAAAGTTAAACAATTTATGGCAAAAAAAAAAGGAAAAAGAATGGAAAAAATGGAAAAAAGTTTTTGACTTTCAGTGTTTTTTCACACAGTTCGCACATTTGACCACTCATGCCAGAGGACTACCCATCAGAAAATCTAATATCCAATATGTTGCAGCTGTGTATAATGCAGTCTCTCTCAGATTTGTCTTAATCCAGATTAGATTATCTGCATTGCTGATTTCATTCGAGGCAGAATTGGGAAATGGGTGCTTTGTACAGCAATAGATAGCTATCTTCTGCAGGCTGACCTAATTGACTGGCTGGCGATAGGGGTTTCTGATGGCTGTGGTAAAATGAGTTTCTTTTCTCCGGAATGAAGAGTTTGAAAGAGAAAATCTGTGTAATGACCACTCAAGGGTCTTCCCTAATCTACTAGGTGAGATGCATCCTTCCTTCTCCAGGACCAGTTAACAATGCCCTCCCCATCACACCATTCATTAGCCCTTTCACCAGCAATGTATCTGTACATACAGTATCTGTGGGTATAATTTGCTAAGAATGAAGATTACTACTAAGCATGAAGCAAAAATAAATATCTGTGTGAAGCAAATCTCCACCATCTTATTATACAGTATATTTACCTTTCACAGTGTCTGGTTTCTCCCTTCTCAGAATTCTCCCTGGTTTTCTTCAGCAAAAACAAATCAGATTTCATCAAGTTTCCAAGAACTGAGTTAGTACACAGTTCTCTGTATTTGGAGAAAGTACTGAAAACACAAGGGTAAAATCATAAAGCACTTTGCTCCAAGTAGCTG
>VXBQ01003114.1:0-10135 GCA_013400175.1 Phainopepla nitens
GGGGATTTTGCGCACCTCCGCCCTGCGGGCGGCTCGGAGCTTGCGTGCCACATCATCAGTACAGTGGTGTGTGCAGCCCTTGAGAAAGGCCCCGGCCGCAGCTGGCGCTCGTTACCGCTCTCTGGAGAGCGCATCCTGCAGGCAGGAGGGGGCGGGGAGCCGTTCCCAGGCTCTGACACCTGTGAGCACCGTGTTCCACAACGCAGCTCAGGTGTTGAACACGTCCCTCCTCCTGGGCGCGTTTCTAGCTGTGCTTGTTCAGCACGGCGATGGCGACAGTGCAAGGTATTAAATGTAGCCTGCAATGTAAGACAAACTTCAGTAGCATCCATCTATTTATTAAAAACTACTGGTTTGCAAGAACCACCAGCAAAGAGGTGTGAAATCAAGCCTATCAATACAGTGATCAGGTTCTGAATAAAACCCTCTCTTCCTGAGACACAGGAGCTTTCTGACATCTGCAATAAGTCATTGCAGAGACACTGTGCCTTGCTGTGTTCCACATCTGTCCATCTGCATAGCCTACATTTTGCTATTTTCTGGCTCTTGGGGCTTAACTTTGTACCTGACAGTAATTAGTTTTTTAATGCAAAACTGATCACCCTTTCTCAAAGACAATATCTCCATTAATTTTATTAACTTAGCTGAGCCTCCTTAAACTAGTTTGTGGAGGATTTTCCTTAATTTTCAAAGCATTATGGGAAAAACAAAACCTGGCAGCAGGAGCACCAGGAGCTTTGCAGTCTTGATGTAAGGAGGGCACTTGTGGCCCACAGAAGATCTCTGCAGGTGAGAACACCCACCTAGCAGCTTCTCTGTGGAGCAGAAAAGGAAGCTGTTGCAGAGAGAGACAGAGAGGGAATCCAAACTGGGCTTGGTGATGGCCTGTGAAAGCTTTTGAGGTTAGTGAAAAGCATATAGTTTTGATGTTGAGACAAATACTAGCAATGTAATTACTTTACTCAGGGGGTTTATTATTATTGTTTTGTTGTACGCAGGTTTTGACCTCTTTCAAATACATTTAAGAGGTTTCTAGTTCCAGTGAGCTTATCTAGAAAGCAGCAGCTGTGATTTTAACTTGAAGGACGTTTTTTAGAGTTACATCAGCTTCATTGCACAAGACTTTGCTAGGAGGAAATCTAGAACAGGACTTGTAAACAGTGAATTACTCAGAGCAGCTGCAGCAATCCCAGACTGTACTTTATTCTGAGTGTGATGTTGCCCTGGAGGTGGTGATGGAACTGTCACTTCCAAGCTCCCTTCCCATCCAGTGAGGAAAATCAGGCAGCAGCCTGCTCAGACAGGTTGGCTTTGTAGGTAAGGATGGTATAGAAACATTATTTTTGTGTTCTATCCCAGGAATTCAGCTGCACCTCATTAAGAGACCCGAGACTGGCCTGTTTTAGTGCCTGTCATTCAGAAGGATGCTGAAGGGAAAAGAGGATTTTTTTAGGCTTTGTTCATTAACCTTTCCCCTGGCAGCTGCAATCTGCCCTAAGACAACTCTGTAGCTACTGTAGCAGGTGCTAAAAGAAACTCCTCCTCAGAACCATGTTTGTGAACTGGCAGCAATGTGGCTCAGAGCAGCTCCTGGTCAAAACATCCAACTGAAGCTGGTAGAGGGGTATGTTCACATACAGTGCTTGGGAAGAGGGAGAAGCTGTCATCTACAGGCAATTAGAGAACAGTCACTTAGACTTTCTGGATTAAAAAAGAACAGTAACACCTTAACTCAAGGAGAATATTTAGATTCCTTAACACTGCAGAGGATGGATGTTCCAAATACAGCAACATCTGAAAACGGCAGACGTTAAAAGGCAAGCTCCTGGGGAGTGAGGAACGGAACAAAAGTAGGGAAAAAACCCAGTCAATTTGGAACTATGGCTGTAAGGGAGGAAGGGGTAAATGCTCAGATAGATAACCCAGTGAACTGCAAGGAAGAACCAGGCATGTTTACATGGAGGTAAGAATGGTCAGGCCAGATGCAGAAGACTTTGGGGACTCTACTTTGTCTATAGCACGAGCTGCTCAGAGAAGTGGAAAGCTCTTTCCTTGTTCCTGGGAGGATTCAGGAAAAGAAAACTTGGCCTTTCAATTGGTATCACTGTAAAGAAAAACCCACCTTCATGTGGCTGGCCGTGGTATCCCATGGGATTTGGAGGTGGCTGGCTAGGTCAGGGATGTCCTCCTGGTGAGACTAAAAAGGCACTTTGGCTTCCTTAAAATGAACGAGAACTTGCTCTGTGTGCCAGAGTTGGGGAGATGGATAGATCCACTTAGCTGTGCTTGAGTTTCCTCATTTTCCATCAGGCTTGTCACTTTCTTGCTCAGCAAATGCTTAATGGGGGCAGGTGCCTTTTATACTGAGTGGGATATGAACCTCAAGTGCTCTAATGGGATGTGAGCTGATGCACTGAAGTACTGAACATTCCAGAACAGTTACAGTCTCTTTACAAGGAGGGAATGATCTCAAGGTAATTTCCAGCCTCACAGATGTGAACCAGGGATCTGGAAGCTGAGATGAGTCGTGCAGTGATGTGTTTATGTAGAAGCAAATTCATTAACTCAGGTTGGCAGTGTCATTTTGATTAATGATTTAGCTAGAGATACAATTTAAATCCAGATCCTTTAAGGTTCTTGTGTCTGTTGGGTGAGATCATTCTGTGGTATTCTGCTAAAGCTTCCTATTCCCAAGGAACAGAGTGATAAGATGGAAATGCAGATGGCAGAGAGGCTGGGCATGCAGTCCTGGCTGCTGCACAGAGCAGGGGCATTCAGGAGTGTGTAACTCACCTGTGCAGGGTAAGGACAACTGCTGCAGGCAGGGAGGCTGGGATCCCTCTGCACCCCAGCCCCGGCATGGAAAACATTATGGGCTGCAGTCCATTGGGTACTGAAGGGCTGCAGGTAGAACATGGACCTGTTCCCAGCTACAGCATCTCCCTGGATGCCAACAGCTCAGCCAGTGCCTTCAGTTGTCTTAAAAACCTTCTACAAATCCTGTGTAGGGAAGTGGCTTTTTTTCCAGCCTGGCCCTCACCCATGGTGTCTCTCAACAAGTTCTGTGAAGTAATGAGAGCCACAGGAATTACTGAAGCCCCAGTGCCTGCAGACCTGACTATGTTTGTCACTAGTACCAAGTGCTAAAGCAGGAAGAAACCCTGCAGCTACTTTATATTACAATAGAACCCCAAAAAACCTGTTTCTTCTCATCTCCTAAGGCAGACACTGTGACATCAGCCACGCTCCCCTGCCTTCAGAAACAAAGTGAAACTCATTTAAATTGTGTAACACAATGTTACTGCTACAAGTTAGGTTTTAATGCCTCATATTTTTAAATGTTGTCTTGTTACTTGATGAAGCAGCTGAAACAGTTTCTAGTCTGACATGAATCGTTACTTCATGTATTTCTACCTAAGGTATTTAAGGAGAACAGTTACTGTGTTTTCACAAAAGCCCTTTTTTTTTTCTGCCCCCGGCAATTCTGACAGGATGTGGGGTTTGAGATGTGGTCACAGCTTTCCAGCTGCCCCTGTACACGAGGTCTGACATTTTCTGTATTACTGTTATTTGTATGCACTGTGGCTTTTTGTTGCTCTCCCCTTCTCAAAAACCAGGTATGACCAGTGAAAGGTGTTCAGTGAACTGTGCAGAGGAACATCTGTGCCTCTGCAAGGACAGAGGAGTTGGTTCAAAGCCTCATTCATAATCTGCATTCATAACTCAGAATATTCACTCTAAACACATTACCACTTTGCAGTCAAAACTGTGGTCTGGACATGGCTGGGTCTGTCTTACAACTATCTGTGAAATTTAGCTAAATTTTCTGAAATGCCAGTCTGGAAGACCCTACATATGCCACTTAGCTGCTTCCCTCTTTTAAAAATAGAACTATGAAACTTTCCAAAAACCTTAATAAAATCAGGTGATATAATTGTACGGATTTGGGGTTGGGATGGTTTTTTGTTTCTCGTTTTTTGTTGGGTTTTTTTCCAGTTTTGAGGTCTTTTTGAGCATTGCCTGTCTAGTTAATGTCAAAATAGCAGAAAGTTAGGAATATCCTGTCATAATTAGAAAGAATAAAAAGCAAACAGTAAAAAAGAAAATAAAAGCAGACAGTATTTTAAGAGTGTGTTATTAGCAGAAGGAAAGAAACTAGATTAAGTTAATGCTCTTTTAAAACCTCTTTCTTAAAGTGGGGAATAACTGACTGGTTCCCAGGCCAGTGAGCAGGGCAAACTTTTTGACTTTCATTCATGTAAGCATGAGCTGTCTCAGAATCTTGGGGATTAAATACAAAATGGTATTTAAGGAGACATGTGAAGTATCAGGGTTTGAAAACATGAGAGGGATTAATAGAACATTTCATTTAAAAGTACCTCTTACCACTTTGGTGCTGTGTCTGAGGGTTTTCAAGGCTCCTGTCCTGTGAATGTTGGCTCCTTGATCAGAAATGTGTCCTATTCTGGTGTAGTGAGAGTTGCTCTTGGCATGGGAAGCAAGGTGTTCAAGCTGCTTCTAAAATTCAGGCTTTTAACCTTTCATTTTGCTTTCTGAAGGGGCCAAAAGCCACGAAGGCACATGAGCAAAAGGTTGTATCCGAACTAATAAGAGGCAGAGAGGTGTTTTCATGGGAATGCTCATTAATCCCTGCTCAGTTTAACCTCCCATTCACTGGTCTAATCACACTCAGTGAGTTTCAGATAAGATAGGATGTATCTCCTGCTTATCAGGTGTGTTGTCAGCCCCGGGTTAAGGATCTGCATGATCATTGTCCCACGGTTTCTGCCTGACTGGAGGATGGGCAGGCAAAGCTCACTTGCTCAGAGCTGCAGGGAGTGCAGGAATATCTGAGCTCAGGAGGTGTTTTGTTTACAGCAGTGCCATGGGAAACCCACAGGACATCATCCTCTTGTGTTTAATTGCTCTGGTACAGAGCAGCAGCACTGCCAGAGCAGGAGCCAAACCCCAGTGCTGGGCCACTGCATCTCTGCCACCAGCCAGGAAAGCCACGACGCAGAACAGCTGGGATAAATTTAGTGTATGATAGGAGACTTTTCTCTGAACTGCCTTGGAATATAGTATTTGATATTGTATTTAAGCAATGTTTTTAATGTTATTCCCCAACTTAAAATGTAAATTATTACCTTTTTCAGGAAATCCAGTAGAGGAGACTTCGTATTTTCTGCTGATCGTCTGGTAGGTGAAGAATTTTTTCTTCTTGATATTGTAGTTTGCAACTCTTCCGTAAAATGGTCTTTCAGAACAGAAGAATGGTGGTGTGACAGCAACTTTTCTACCCAAAGGAAACTGCTGTGTACAGCAACTTTCTGTACAGGGACTTCTGTTCAGTGTTTCATCTCAATGGGTTCCAGAAGCCATGGTGTTACCAGACACAGCCACTTGAGGACAGACACCTGTAGTAATAAGAGAATTTTGTTCAAAACCAGATGCACAGAGGTTGCAGATAATTGAGTTTTATTTTGAAGCAGCACTTTTGATCTTGTGAACAGAGCAGTACAATTTCTTACAGCAGCCTAGATACTACCAATTGCTTGGATGCACAAGTGCCTCCTGGCACTTGCTGTGTATTAGATTAGTAGCTCTGGGTGCATCCACATGGAGAATTTGTCTTTAGCCATATGGTGGTTACTGGCAGGGACAAGGCAGTTTGAAGTTTTCACATATTAGTAAGTCAGAACAAAGACTGCTGGGAGTGCAGCCTTTATCTCATTTAAATTACAAGCTTAAAGAAAACCTCAGCACTTGCTACCACACACACACTTGCTTGTGTCCACAAGGGTGTTTGCTCTTTGCAAATCCACTCTCATTAACAGTTACAGCCACAGCAGGCAGTTTTCATGTGATGAGCCCCATCTTCATCCAGGTTTGCTCAGCTTTAGATATGACTACAACCTAAGATTGTGACTACAGTGCATTTTATCTCTGTGGCTTTCCACTTTCCCCCCTACTTTCCCCTTCCTGAGGATGTTTCCTGCATTCCAGTACCTTATTGTCAGTAATTAGTGTGAAGGGCCTTTTTCCATGTGTCTTCTCACCTTTCTTGGTGTCCTACCCTGTTCTGAGGCAAACACTGATTTTTTTTCCCCCCCTCTCATTGCTGGAAACTGCAGACCCAGGCAGCGAGTTCAGGTCCTTGCACCAGTGTCCTCTGTGGGCTGGCCAGCACAGCCAGAGAGCCTCTGCACGTGCAGGTTCTTTGCCACAGAACCTGCTGCTCTGTTTTCCATTTTGTAGGAGGAACTTTGCACACAAGCATATGTAGGATTCTCATTTTCTGAATATTTTTCCTAGGTGTGACAATGAACAGTTATAATTTCATGTGGGGTTTGGTCTCTACTAAACTTGGCAAGGTGCAGTTATGACTTGCCATGTTTTCCACCCAGAGAGCAAACAGAACTCAGTGACAAGAGGCAATACATGAAGAAAAGTGTGGGGTTATAGGGAAAGAAAATACACCTTGTTGCAGTGAGAAAATGAGAATAAAATGAAGCCTGCTCCTACCTTGGCAGCTGTTAGGGACAGTGTCTACTGAGGTCACCAGAGGGAGAGGTCTTCAGGAGAGATTCTGAAGGTGATGGATTTCTGGTGGTGCAGTTTTTTCTTCTGGCAGTTTGTTTCACACGTAAGGGGATGACACAAAGGAAATGTTTGAAGGTACTTGTGAGAAAAAGGAGTTAATGGGCAGTGGAGGTTGGCAGGAAGTGTCTGAAAGGCGCTGCCAGCGCTGTGATGCTGAAGATGAAAGAAGTGAGGTTAAAGTCGTGAGGAGGAAGGACCAAGACAAACCCGTGTGGTGTTTGTGAGGGAGGAGAAGCAGCAGGGGCATGGCAGACAGTCAGTCCCTCTGGCTGGTGGTGGAACTGCTGCTCAGGGCAGGTGGTGGGAAGAGCACGGAGGCTCCCCCTGATCCCAGCACCCACGCTGGAGGCACTGAGCTGCAGTCACAGCTGCTGGTGCTTTGCAGCAGAAAGCAGAAATTTTTAGGGGGTGACTGGAGGCCTGAGGTGGAGCCATGAATTCATTTCTCAGCCCTACCAGCATCTCCCTGTGTAACAGTGAGCAGGTCACTTCACCTTTCTGCCCACCTGCCTCTTTCAGGGGCTGAGCATTCCAAAGTGGTTTGAAATGCTGAGCTGCAAAGTGTTGTACAGATACAGAGCATGTACTGCCTCCTCTTGAGCTTCCAAGAAAATCCACACATAATGGGTTAGGATTTTCTGGTCAGACTCTTCTACCTTGGGACCAAAGCTTTACTTCCTGTTTCATGTGAGGCTGTAATAATACTGGTTTTATCTTCTAAGCATTGGCAGCCATCTCTCTGGGAGAGGAGCAGCTGCTTCTTGGGGCTTGAGAAGAGAGGAGGAAATTAATCCCTGAGTGTGGAGGTGGCAGAAAGCACAGTGCAAAAATAAATGTTTTATCAACACTGACAAGTTTACAAAGAATCCTTCCAGCCTCTGTGTAAAACACTGATTAGTGTTGGGAGATCACAGAGATTATTTGACCATAAGACCTTCAGTGGGTTACTCTAAACTTTTGGCAGATTATGTGGAGCAATGTCAGCAGTACAGCAAGATGAAAAAAGCTTTTCTTCCAAACCTGGCAAATAGGTTTGTTTTTGTTTGTTTTGGTGGGGTTTTTGTTTGTTTGTTTGTGTTTTCTGCAAAAATGTGAACTGTTTAAGACCCTTGGACATGTAACTGAATCAGAGATGTGCATATTGTGTTGCANGTTCAAAAACATAAAATAAAATTGGGTACAAATGTCCCAAAAACTGACCACCTTCTGAGTACGGCTGCCACAAACACAGCTCTAGAAACAAAAAGTTGTACTAAAATAACTGAAAATACCTTGAAAGAGAGATTATATAAATGTAAGGGACCATTTCTAGGAGAGGCTGCTTGTGTGCCAGGAACTGGGACAGAATGGGAGTACATAAAAAACCTTCCAGGCTGCCCTGTTTCTGGAATAAGAACTGCCTGAGGTGAGCACTACACTGCTCCATCCCAGGAGCATTGACTCCCTTCTGCTATCCCACAGTGAATTTTGAATAATCAGTGATTTTTTAGTTAAAGCTCTTGCTTGGCAGTAGCTTTCCTTGAGCAGTTCTGGCCTGTGAATTGTTGTCTCACAGAGAGAATTCTCACATCTTTAATACCCAGAGCATCATTCAGGACATTCTGGGGACAGATGGATGTGTTTTGTCCTTTGCAGGGCAGCACCAGGGGAGGGCTGGGGGGCTCAAGAGCTGCCCCTCCCCCTGGAGCATCCCAAAGTGCAGGGATTGGCAGAGACCACATGGAAAGCAGAGCTGGCAGGAGCTGGGAGATGGGGATAGAGCTTCCTAGACCTGCTGACTTGTCTTTGGGCACTGGTGCTGTGTGTGTGCATCGCTGCAGCTTCTGGGGCTGTTCTGGCAGCCCAGCTGCAGTTTAGGACTAGAAACAGGGATGTGAAAATAGAGCCTGGCTGAGGGGGAACTTCCCCTTTCCCTCAGGATTTTCTGTCAGCAAATAAAGTTGCATTGGTGCCTCTCATCTGTTGAGAATAATTTGTCTGTGAAGCCTCTGCCTGCCAGATGCAAATAAAGACAGTTTTATCATTGCTCTCCTCTCTCTCAATTTTGTTCTGCAATGCCTTTGTTTGATTTGTGGCCAAAATGTAGGTCTCAGCTCCAAAAGGTCTTTAAATTCAGTCCCTAATTGCTGTTAAAGAGACCCTTTTAGACCCTTTGGGCTGATCCAGTGCTTGTAACTGCTACTGCCATGTAGTGCCTCATCTGCAGAGATAACAATCCCTTTAAGCTGACCCATCTCTTTGGTTCCACAGATCAGACTCGTGGTTGAAGAGGGACTGAATCAACTGCCCTACACAGAATGTACAGTGACCACTCCAACAGGTACGTGGGAAATCAGCCCTGGCCTGGGTGGGACTGGAACTGGTATCAAAATACACAGAATTCTTACAAGAGTTACAGAATATCCTGAGGTGGAAGGGACTCAGAGGATCGTTGAGTCCAACTCCCTGCTCCTCAGAGAGCTGCCTAAAACTGAACCCTGCAACATCCAGATGGTCTTTGAACTCTGACAGACTTGGTGCCACCAGCACTTCCCTGGAGACCTCTGAGCAGGGCAGAGCACAGAGTGAGTGTCCCTGCTGGTTTCAAAAGCTACAAGGTACATAACACAACTGAGCAAAACAGTCAACGTTGTCATTTCACTAAGGATTAAATTGGTCTTGCAAAAAAACATGGTGAAAATGTATCAGCATATGTGCAAGATCAGTCCATGTGCCCACACCACAGCCTTGAATTAAAACTGATGATATTTCACATGCCCACTAAGGAAGAAGTACTTGGCACAAGCAGCTTTGCCTTGCCAGGCTCAATCTGCCCCTGCAGCTGGGAGGATGAGCAGGAGATGAAAAGTGGCTCTGTTGGCACAAGAGAAAACCACTGCAGGAGTTGTGGTTCCTCCTGTCAGCTGTAAAGATCTGTAAGGATACTCAGGGGTGCAGTTCTCAGAGGCAGCTGCTGAGAGCATCAGCAAGGGGGGAACTGCTCAGCTCTGTGGTGTGACCCCCAGCACAGCTGTGAGATGTGCACCAGCTGAGTCCTGTTCCCCCTGAGAACTCCACTCCTGCAGGGTGGCATTCCTCCTGTGCAGTAAAGCACTGGTGTGGCTTTACTTACCCTTAGAAAACGATGGACTGCAAACCCTCAGCTGTGGAAGCAGAGTTCACACACCCACCCAGGAGGGACCATGTGGCAAACAGCAGCCACTTCACCTCTTGAGCATTGGTGTCACATCTGTTCCCACCAGTCAGTGACAGATCCAGGACCATCTCCTCTCTGTTCAGAGAGGGCAGAAGGGAGCAGCCACTGCCACTGAGCCCTGGTTTCTTTTCTCACAGGACACAAGTACGAAGGAGTCCGATTTGAAAAGGGAAACTGCGGGGTCAGCATCATGAGGAGTGGTAGGTGGTGCTGGCTGCTGCAGGAGCACACATTAAATGCTCTGGAAAGCTGTAAGCAACTTCCCTTCACAGATGTGCAACAACAGCTTTACCCAAATTCTTTCTTAGGTACCCTTGATAACAGAATGTCTGGGAA
>VXBQ01003115.1:0-14254 GCA_013400175.1 Phainopepla nitens
CAATGATGATGACGATGATGATGTATCTCTCCTATCTAGGCAAAAATCAAGAGTTAAAGTCCCATTAGTTTAATGAAAGAGGGTTGTGAATGGATGAAAAGTAAGAGCAGAATAACAGAATTAAATAGAAGAATTAAAATGAATAGAATTAATAGAAGTCTTTGTTCTTATGTATGTACCATTTACTGTAGATGGATATGAACTTAGCTTTTTTGTCAGCTTTATGTAAAATTATTAGATGTTATGTGACAGTTGAAGGTGTCTTCTGAAATGAAAGGATCCATTTCCTTTCTTCTTGAAAAGAACATATTAAGGTCATAGGCATGTCAGGACAGAATACAGTATCAAGGACAGAAGAACTGACAATTGATATATTTTAGAATTTAAAAGGATATCTCTAGTGCTTTGTTTTAAATAAAATGTAAAGTAGCAAAATGAATGAGACAAATGAAATATCCATTTACATAACTAATGACACTCATATCTATCCTGTAGTGGGCTGACTATAATTCAAGGGTGAGGGAACAAATTTTTTCATGAAGGTAATGCTTTCATTTTGTGTTCTTAAGGACCCTGGTGTTGGGACTAGGTTTTTCAAGAGTTAGGAAAGGATTGGAATTTGTCAATACTGTAAGAGCATGGGAAAGATAGATTCAGTGATTAATCTCATGTTAAACACATGGGAACAAAACAGCTGAGTATATTTGTCTCCATAATCCCTTTTCCCAAATGTAATTACAAATGGAATTGATCAACTTGTGTGTTTCTTCTGAGTCAGTAGTAGACATATTAGAATTGCTAGGCTGTATAATAACTTAGTACAGATCAGCAGTCTTCAGTGGTCAGGAAAATTATCTTCTACGGCTGTATTCTAATAGAAATTCTAGATTTCAAAATTTTTCATTGAACATTTTTCAAAGAAAATGTCAATTCTCTTAGAAGAATTACTTTTATAATTTCTACTATGTCCGTTGTATACTGAGTATCTTCCCCTCTTAGGGGGACCATTTTTATTGTATGTATTAAATACTTACTGAGTAAGAACATTATGTTCCATGGCTTCAAGGCAGTAGAGACGATACCAGACAATAATCACTCTCTCTCACAATTAGCTTTTTGCTACAAGGTGAACATCTACTGCTGCCTCTGGTGCTGTTGGTTTCTGTGGAAAAGAAATAGAGCAAGCATGGAGCACCAGAGGTATTAAAATTATATGAGTGGGAAAGCTGTCTTGAATCTTAGAGTTGGTTGCCAAGGTTTTTGAGAGAAGCAGAGCTGAGCATATTTGTTTTCTTCAGGGCTTCTCATTGTTTTTGACCTGATTGGCATATTTGCTTTTTGAGATCTATTCTATGACCCCACGACCCTCACAGGCTCTATGGGCAGAATAAGTTGTTCACCCCAAGACTTTTCCACGTAGCAAAAAGCAATGCAATGTGCTACAAATGTTGAAAAATTGTTGTTGTCCTGAATCCTATCCATTTCAGACCCTGTTTTTCGCCCCACAACACTGCAAACAAGCAATAGATTGCTAAAGCTGTGAGGTATAAAAGCTGGTGTGAGGTGCAGATTTTTTCTCTGCGCAAACAGATTGTCATATTATATATTAAATTCTGTTTTTAAATGTGCTTAAAAGTATTCTAACTGCTGTCCATTACAACTTCATTTAAAAAAATACCTACAAGATGAAANTGAAATAAAATTTAGAGTGCTTAGGTTCAGGCTAAATGATAAAGGTTTCTGTGTTCATCTGACACACTTAACAGCTTTATGATTTCCTTCATGTTCACCATTTACAACTAGTACAGTTCCAAGCTATCTTTCAGTAAAAATGCAACTAGTGCAGTTGCAATTTCCTAGTGATTAAAAGGTTAAAACAAAAACACAATATTAAGAAAACATGAAATCTAATTAATCTGATAGAAATTATAGTCTTCCACAGTATGCTTCTGATCAAGCTAATATTTTTTTCGTTTAAATGAATAAAAAGCATAAAAACCCCCAAGTAAACAAATTACAGATACAGAGATTTATTTTTTTCTTTGTTATTTTTCATTTTAATTGCCATGGTATATGTCTTATGATTATTCTAGGATTTAACCTATGAAAAAAGAACAACTATATTTTTGTTCTTTGACACATTTGCTACCCCAAAAATTTTAGTTTGTGCAAAGAATTTGCTAACTCTATATATAATAAATATGTATACATATATATATATCACTCTTTCACTGATGTCTTGAAGCAGAAAGAAGTGTTTCCAGTATCTGCAGAGAACATAGCCTTTGATGTACTTTGGATGAAGGGAAAAGTGTCTGGCTCTGTTTTTTTGCTGCAACAGCACAGCAGAGTTATATTAAGAGCAAAGCTGTCTGTGTTATAGTTATTAATACCAGGAAGAGCTGAAAAGATATGACACTTGGGCTGGAGTCATACAGTCTATTCATGCTTTCCCTGGACATCCAAATGATTCGACTCTAATGTTCCTTCATCAGAGCTCTTTCATCCCCTAGGAAAAATTATGATTAANTTAGGTTCAGGCTAAATGATAAAGGTTTCTGTGTTCATCTGACACACTTAACAGCTTTATGATTTCCTTCATGTTCACCATTTACAACTAGTACAGTTCCAAGCTATCTTTCAGTAAAAATGCAACTAGTGCAGTTGCAATTTCCTAGTGATTAAAAGGTTAAAACAAAAACACAATATTAAGAAAACATGAAATCTAATTAATCTGATAGAAATTATAGTCTTCCACAGTATGCTTCTGATCAAGCTAATNATAATAAATATGTATACATATATATATATCACTCTTTCACTGATGTCTTGAAGCAGAAAGAAGTGTTTCCAGTATCTGCAGAGAACATAGCCTTTGATGTACTTTGGATGAAGGGAAAAGTGTCTGGCTCTGTTTTTTTGCTGCAACAGCACAGCAGAGTTATATTAAGAGCAAAGCTGTCTGTGTTATAGTTATTAATACCAGGAAGAGCTGAAAAGATATGACACTTGGGCTGGAGTCATACAGTCTATTCATGCTTTCCCTGGACATCCAAATGATTCGACTCTAATGTTCCTTCATCAGAGCTCTTTCATCCCCTAGGAAAAATTATGATTAAACCTATATATCTAAACCTATTCAAGAGCCATACAGACTTCCCCTGCTGAATTTCCTTTGGAGGGAAGAAAAGCATACCCCTACCACTCTCACTGATCATTGGGGACGATACGGGATGATAGCCCGCTGGTAAGATATACAAACATACTTGTCCCTTTGGGGAATAAACCTGTGCCGTATGGAAGATGGCCCCTATAGAGGTAGGATGTGATCATATAATTAACATGCACATCAGAAGCCTCAAGCGTTCCTGGAAGTATTAAATTTGGAATTTCTAAACTTCTGAATGCTTTACTTCCACATCAAACTTCTGTCAGCATAGTTTTCTTTTGTGATGGACAGCAAGGGTCAGAATGTGGAAAGGTGAAGGGAAGAAATACTAGACAATATGTCATTACTGTAATACCAAATAGCATGGTAAAGCTCTTGGCAGGTTTGTGCTCTATGGGATTGGGATTGAATTTGATTTTTAACTTGCTGTTGTGAAGACTCCTCAGTCTGGAAGCAAACCAGTGTGCACCATGTGCATATTTTTGCCTTTTCTGCAGTGGGACAATACTGACATTTGAAGTAACTGGTTTAAATTTTTTAAAAAATTAAAAATCCACCTCTTTCATTTCCTTCCAGTGTGTCCCTTTATGTGAAAAGAGAACTTTAATCAATGACTTTTTTCTTTTATTTTTCTTCACCCAGCCATATAATAAAAACATTGATAGTTAAAGTTAAAATCAAGAAATGATTAACACTTCAATTTTGAGTCCCTGATATTTCTGCCATCAAGATTTGAAACACATCAAAGTGAAAATATTCAGATGAAAGCACTTTTCAACACCTAAAACAAATTGCTTCATCTATGTGTGAAGATTTTGTCATCTTTAATTCTCATGGTCAGTTGTTTTTCTCCACCTCACAATTACACTCTTTTTTGAAAAAATTCTTAACAGATTTTCAGTTTCAGAGACAATTATTTCAGGTAGGATTTCATGGTAGCTGAAGTTGGGCAGAGTTTCTCCTTCTTACACTTTTGTCTGAGTGTGGGCATGCTGTCTTGTATGTGCGTGCATTGCAAAGCACAAAGGTACACTGTTATGGAGAGAATTTTTTTTCTTTAGCAAAATATAGCTTACAGCAGCTGAGCCAATCAGAAATGAAGAGGGGAAAAAGCAAGGAACAGACTTGCAATGGAATGCAGCTCCAGCTATCTGATGTCTTTATTAAGCCCATCTGATTAAGCAGTTTATTATGCAACAGTTTTGGCTGCAATTTTTAAAAAGCTACCTATAAAATCTCAAAACTTGTGGATTCACTTAACAAAGGATGGAAACAGCAGTCTAATTTACTCCATACTTACTCCTCTACGTCAAAAAAACCCTAAATGTCTAAAGAATGAAAACCTGGTGAAAGTGCTTGTGAGAAAGGTTGGTGTAGCACTCTCAAACTAATACTACTTTTTTTGGGATGGAACAAACTTCTGTTTGCAGGAGAGCATTGAATTCCCATGAGGTGGAATAGAGAGTCTGTTATTGTCAGGTATCTTATATTCTAAAAAACTTTTCCCTAATCTATATTGTCCATGTTCTGTCATCAGAGATCTTTCTTATTGTCATCTAGTCTATTTTGTGACATCACTAAGTTCAAAATAATTGTTGAATATTTTCTTCAAATGCAGGCATTTATTTTTCACTATGAAAAGTGCAAGGTATTATTGTCATGTTAAAAGATATTCAAAGCTGTGTGCATCATAGCAGTTTCCTGAAAATCTTTTTACCCCCACAGATACCTCATCACCACTGTGTGCCCTTTGAATGTGCATAAAAATTAGTGTTGAACTAATGAACATTTACCTGGCATGACTGATAAAATTATGCCTCTCTACAGGAAGATCAGACACTAGAAGATTAGTCTTTCTAAATAGTGGAGTGCAGAAAAACCTCCTTTAGAAAAAAGAGTTGACAGAGAAGTTGCAAAAACCGATATTTCAGATTTATTTTGAAATATTTGGATCTCTGGGTCAATTTAGTCATGACTTTTAAAATGGGAGAGAACTGTAGAGCTGCTGCTGCTGCAGTGACATCTAATGACTGGAAGATCTTCTGCTGTAATGGTATGGAAGAAATACAGTGTCCACATTAATTTATTCAGTGTCTGTCACCTGAGCTGACTGATGTAAACTTGGAACATGCATAGGTGACTGCTGAGTGAAGGACTCCCAGCATAAAACATTTTTTCTAGGAGACAGTGTTCCAAGCTATGATGTAGACAGAGTTTCATGGCAATAGAGAATGAGAGTCCTGGGGAGAGATCCTGAACCTCTGCACCACCCAGCTTAGGGAATTGGAAGATCATGTTATTCTCTCTTACAGCCACCAGAATAAGAAAGCAGGTGAGTGAGCAACCCACACGTGTGCTAGTCTTTTTCAGCTCTGCAGGCAGCTTGTTAGACACTACAGTGATACAACTTTTGATCTCTACACAGCCGGTGGCAAAGCATCATGGACTACCTATTCAGAGCTAAAATAGTATGTATGTTAAACTAGTAAAAAGAGTGTTGAAATACAGAATGTATACAAGAATCTATACAGTTTAAGTGGCAGGATTTACTCAGCATGCTAACTCTTATCAAAGAAAAAAGCAAAAGACAAAAATTTAACCAGCATGTATACTAACAAATGAATTCAGTTTAAGGAACTGAGAAAGTTTTCAGGTACACTGCTGAGTTACTGGTCAAGCGGCTGAACACAGCTCTGAGAAACCTGATATGCTTGAAGATATCTCTCCTCATAGCAAGGTTTGCTGGATTAGATGAACTTTAAAAGCCCCTTCCAACTCAAACTATTCTGTGACTCTATCCTTCTGTCATCATTCTAAAATTCTCTTACTGAAGCTTCATATGAGTTGTGAAGGTCTTTGCTTCTATTTCTATATCGAGCTTCAAGTCAGGCAAGAAAGCTTGTTTTCTGGATTAAGTCAAGTTTGAATTTAATCAATCTTCTGTGGTCTTTGTTTGGGCTACAGGTCAGCTGCTAAACCACTGTATGAATTATTTTTGAATCAAAAAATACTGGAGCATATTTCTCTTTTCTTGCTAGACCCTGTTTTAAACAGTCAGTTTAGGAACTCCAGTTTTACATCTTTAATTTTTCTTCAATTAACTGAAATACTAAGAACGTTATAAATAAATAATTTTATTTTAAGGAATAGCTCTATTTTCTGAAGGATTTTTCTAGTAGCAAAATAAGTGGGAAATAGTCACCTTAGAGTGTCACACGTGCATCAAGTGTACGTGATCCCTCCCAGCACACATACAGATAGTAAGCTTTTAGTTATCAACCTAGAACAAATCAAACAGGCTTAGTTTTTGATTACCACCTAATGAAGAAATACCCCTTTTCCATCAAAATAAAGGTAGCCTTGACAACTGCTGATTTTTATTTCACTGGAATTTATGATGTTATTGTCTCAGATCTCTTACATAATTCACTGTAAAGCCAACTTGTTTTATAAGGCAGAACAAAATGCTCTATGTTCTAGGAAATAGTACACTGATTTAATTAGAATTGAGGAGTATAAGAAATAACTTTTTGCATATTGCTTCAGCTTGCACATCAGTATATCTTTTGCCCTCTCTACTTGCCCACATATAAATATATGCATGCATATATCCACAATCATTAGTGCAATATATTCCATGACAGAATTCTCACACAGTGGTGGCCTAGGCATTCTTTTATAATCTTTACCGTTTGACAGTTTATGGAATAGTTTTAACAAGGAATGTGTGAGAGCTTTTATTATACAAGCAATCCCAGTGTGCCATCACCTAGTACAAGAAAAGGGAAGTGCTGAGAAATGTGTTTCCACAGAAACTGTTGTACAAACATGGTCTTCTTTGCCACTCAACTTGTTTGCTCAAACTGAGCTGCCTGTAAATCAAAATCATTAAGCAGGCACCAGTATTGGCTGCACAAATTCTTTTTCTCTCTTGCTTTTAAGAAAGGAAGATGTCTTATCTTAGGGTGCCTTTTTTTGCTATAATAACTTCTTTTTTTCCAGAAATATTCATGGGCACTTGCCTAATTCAGGATGGGGTCGGGGGGAGGAGGGAGAAAAAGAAAATGTAAGATGTACTTGGTGAAAATTAAATCACTGAAAAACATCCTCAGAAGACTGAACTCTTGCTTACAAACCAAGAAAACCTCACTGACCTTCACATTAAGTACAAGCCAGAGTCTCTTTTATTATTCTGTTTCAGAAACAATTAGGATTTTTTTTCCAACGTGAGGAAAATGTCATCTTCAGAGAAAGAAACAGCTTAGGTGCCTTGATTCCTATACTATCTGTAATATTATTTGCTTTGACATACATTGATCACAAGCAAAAAGATTTGCATAAATACATCATTTTCCATTGGAATGGACACATAACATTAAAGTGTATCTGTAGATCAGGAAGACAGTTTCAGTGAGATTACTCAAGGTTATTATTCAAGATGTCAAAAAATTTGACCTGATATTTTTTAAACTTTAGGCACATGAAATTATTATTTATTTATTCATTTATTGAGGAGAAAACTAGGTAAATAACTAAAAGAATCTTTCATCTGGTTTATTGGTATTTCTCTCATCATGAAGGCAACTGAAACTCCTAAGAAAATGTCAGCTGAAAAGAATTTGAAAACTTAGTTTAACGGGACTTTTGCTGAAAGCCTAGTGACGAATGACTATGAGTGTTTTACACTTTCATTGTAAATTCAAAATAATTTACTCCAGTGGTCTGTCGATCATACATGAAAAATAATTGGATTATAATTCATCTTATCATTTTTATTTTCCTTCACTGGGTGACTTTGAGGCATGGACAACTTGGAAAGAAACTTCTTTTCTTGCCTGACTTCTACCATGAGTCAGGTTTGATCAAGCAACAAACAACTGAAGCACACTTATTAGCCACTAACCATTGTGTTTCCTAAAAATATACAACAGATTATAGAACTGTAAGGGGCATATTTCATTGTATATCTCTGTTTTCAACATTTATAATATTTTTTTAACATTATTCCTTTAAACATTCTAAAAAATCCTTGGAACCTGAGTGTAAGCTACACGTTTCTCTGGAAGACAGTGAAAAACATGAATGGTAGGGAAGTATGGATAAGTCTATGAAATCCATACACCATAATCAAAAAGAACTTCTTCAGGAAATTTCAAATGAAAAGACATTTAGCTGTAATGATATATTTCTTCTAACATCTGCTTTCAAACATCTCTGCAAAATTTGTCCTGTATTTAATCTAAAACAAATGGCATAGCTATTTCATTTTAAACAAATGAAGAAAATCTGTTCTGACTTGATTTTCAGTCTGTAGCCAGATTTTACATTATGAAAAGTTACCATAATCTTAAGTTCTATCCTAAGACAAAAAAAGTCTAATGAAATTGGATAGAAACATGAATATTGAGATAAAGTGAGGTTTATTTTGACTAAAGAGGTATTTTAGCTGCATTCTTGATTATTTCTTCATTTGCCAGTTTCTCCTCATTCCACTGAATTTTTAAATTTTAAATTTTAATTTTTTTTTTAATATTTGGCTGTTATTATAAGTAAAGCTACATTGATCATTGACCACAGACTTCTGCTTAAGCTGGGTTATTCCACCTAAAGTGAACACACATGTTAATATTCAGAGGGGGGTATTCTTGTGACACCAAAGAAACCTGCATGACACTCATCCAGCTACAGATTTTACTTTTTTTTTTCTCTAGCCCTTTTTCTCTTTCTTTTTTTGTTACATTTATTCACAGTTGACCCAGTATTTTTGATGCTGTATGAGAGTCGGTATCCTAGACGTCCCAGGGATTTGAATGACTAGTATAATGCCTGCATGGGAGATGAGAAGCAGAAGTGTATTGTTGAACCTTTGAAGAAAGGTTGACATTTTCCTGGCCTTGAGCAGCTCTCTTCGGTATTGAAGCTTTTGCAGCTTTCAACCCTTTGATTTATGAGCAAAAGTGTAACACATCTTGGCCATTATGGAATCATAAAAGTCCTTTATATCTTCCCATTCAATTTTTACTTAAAAAAAAAAGAAAAAAAGTTAACTCCTTTCCTATTCTGTCTCCATTTTTTTAATATTTTTCTATTTTCATAATAAAATATTATTTATGAAATATTTTTTTTTGTTAAAATGCTATGAAGGCTTTTAGATGTTAATTCTCATTTCAAAAAGTCCTATAAGGATTTTTGAACATGGTTTCAAACTCTGAAGTCAGAAATTAAAACAAAAATTTAAGTGTCTAAGTAGTTAAAAACATAGCAATTTCGATGAGAAGAGAGGGTAACAAAGAACACTTTGAGAATAACAAAACACTTTTTTTTAGAATTCACATCTCATGGGATTTTAAACCACCTAAGAAAAAAAAAAAACAAAACAAAGAATTAAGCTTACTTAAGCTTATTAGTTCTGTGTAACTGATTCTGCTTCATGTGGTCTACAGGACTCCTTTTAATGTAATCGTCCATTCCCACTAATAGTGATAACAATTTTGCTGTGCTGCAGGATTAACAAAGTATTTTCAGATTTTTTGGAGGAGTAAGCACTAATTATAGTTGTTATTGGTTGTAATTTATTTCAACAGCCTCATGCAGTTTATCCCAAATGTAATCTCCCTGCAATCCACAGTGAAACTTCTATCAACTGCACTGAAGGCAAAATGGGACCATTTCTAGCAGTGCATCCCTATGGTTAGTGTGGAAAATTTTCAGCAATTTCATAATCATATTAATTACGTTATCTGCATCTGTGTCTCTGTCCACAGTAAAAAACAAGCTGGTCTTGTCCTAGAAATTTAGTTCATAATTGAGCTTATGTTAATACTGACCTTCAGTGGGATTTACTCATTTTGATTCAGCCTTGAACTAACAGTGAATCTATGCTCACCACTAGCCAGCTTCTACAGGTCAATGCAAACCATGACTAGAAACAGATTTCCTTCTTTCATTATTATTATTATTTTATTTTGTGAGTAGAAATTGACAAAAACAACCCTTCTAGCTGAAGCTCACCTTACTTCCCTTTGTAGATTTTACAGATGCTCCTTCCAAATCACTTCTTTTATTACTTTTGCAAAACAAAAATATTTGAAAAACAACTTTCCATCACAACATGTCACTTCTAATATTCTAGTAAATATTCTAGCTAGACAGTAAAAATTCAGATGCAGGCCGATAAGAGCAAGTGAACTGAGACATATGTCTCAAACCTACATTATTGATTTTTGAAAGACTCAAGAAGAGACTTCTGACTCAACAGTGCACCACTGAACAACAAGAAAAATTTATATATTCAGAATCTCCTCTCTTGACAGGGAAAGGATAAAATTTTAAAAGCCAGAAGAATAATGAAATCATAAAAAGTCATTCGAGTCATAAGCTCAGTTTTTAGGCACCGTCTGGGGTCATAAGTTTCAACACTTCACAGCCACACTTGGAAACTCTGGAAGGAATTCAGTTGCACATGTATGAACATATAATACCACTTGAGGCGTCCTATGGAAATCAGTTTTTCTTTCAGATGTTGCTCTGAAAGGATGTGGAACTGTCAGATTTCACAGAGAACACACTAATATAGAGTTTTCATCTAAGTATTTTAAATTTCACTTCTATTTATGAAAATAAAGGGCTTACATGGGGTTTAAATGCATTAGACCAAATGAGAAATCCATACAGGAAATAGTTACTCTAATTTAGTTCTCTCAAATTTATTTTCTGTTTGTTTGTTTCTTTACAGGTTTTCAGTAGGTTAAAAAAATCTGAAAACAAAACAAAACCCCCACACCATGCCTATCTGTCAGCAGTTAGAAATTTATTAGAATAACTTACAATATTAATTAGTCAGTGAATAAAATCTAAGGTACATGATAGAGCACTTTTCTTTATATTTCCTTCAGTAGTCTTCCTATTCATACCAACAAGCCATCCATACTATAAGAAACTATTTCAGGAAATCCAACAAAGCAATTAATGAGTTTGAGTAGTGTGGGAGTTAAGCCCAGTTCAAAGAAATAAAGGAAAGACTTTAGTGAGAAAAATTTGTTAATGACATACAAAAAACCAACCAAACAAAAAAACAAACAACAAAAACTGCAAACAAACAAACAAACAAAAAAAAAACCCGAACAAAAAAAACCCCAGAAAACCAAACCAAAACAACCAAAAACAAAACCGAAAAAAAACAACACCTAAGAGAAAAGACCTACCTACTTAATTCTCCTAGTCTACAGGGTCTCTTAATATCAGAAGGTTGACATTGGTCCAACAAAGATGGCAATTAGAATAATTTAAAAATAAAAATTAAGGAAGTAATAGCATACAACTCATTATATTTCAATTGAAATAATGAGAGAAGATTCTTAAGACCCTACTCAAACCCAAAAATCTTCATTTGTATTTATGCAGATGAATTTCCCATAGGCAATATAAATTTCTTTTAATAAAGTATTTGAATTTTCTTACTTTCTTTTCCTTTCAATTCTCCATTCTGTCTTATTTTTACGTTGCGGCCCTTAATTTTATTTCGTCCTTCTGTTATGTGGTTTGGTCCCTACTCCCCGATGGTTTAATCCATATTGGTTTCTCCCCCTGGTCACTCCTCCCCTTTGTTCGAATCCCCAGTTGTCCGTCCCCCCGACCACGCCCATAGTTCTGGCACCTTCTCTGTCACTCCCCTCATGGGCCAATCAGTGGGGNGTTTGGGCTGTTACCCGGCAGGAAGAATGCCTATCTGTCCTTTATCACTCACCTGTCAGCGGCTTTCCTTTCCCCAAGTGAGCAGGGGCTCACTAGGTTGGGTGCCTGGCATGCCAAATGCCAGCACCCTTCCCCACACTTGTCGCGCACTCCCTCTGGGACGCCTGTGTAGGTGGTTCACCTTCACCACCGAGCTCAGGGGAGGCCGCAACATTTTTAAGCTCTTTTTCAGACAGATTTACCACCTTTATTTACAAACTAAACTTTTCGTTGTTCTCAAGTGAGTGAACATGCTTTTCTCTTTTCCATTTTGCTTCTGGCTTCTTTGGGCAAAACCAGTGCCTCTCTACCACACTAGAATGTCAAGAGATTTTATTAATACTTTAAATAATGTGGATTGGGATTTCTAGAGATAAAATGTTGTAATCATAGCACTTTATTTCATACACTTCTATACCAAAATGAGACTTCATAAAAAGACAAAATCATGAACATAGAAAGAGGGGCCACAACATCAATTATAAAATCTTGCTAGCCTATTATCTTCTCTAATTATGATATCTTGGAAAAATGACGCAAAACTATAGTATTGTTTCTCCATAATCTCCCCTCATGTTCTAGATACATTCTCTCATTTTGTATAACAGCAGCATTTTCATCATGAATTTACCTCATTTAACTTTCTAGAACTATATTAATTTTTAGCATCTGAACTGTCAAGTGGCAAGGAAATGCACCTTTTCAAAGTAATGTGTAAAGAAGCATGTCCTCCTGTTCACTGTGATCCTGCTGTTCTCGAGTGTGCTGATGACCACATTTTAGCCATATTTGAACACACTATGAGCATTCTTTATTTCCTATGCTATACACAAGTTTACTGTACCCCTACCTCTCAGTTTCTATCTTTTCTGGTATGAAAAATACTAATCTCGTCTTTAGCTTCTTTAAACAGGGGAAGCTCCAGGGAGGCCTTGTTGTGGCCTTTCAACTACTTAAAGGGGGCTACAAGATAGGTGAGTGGAACTTTCTACAAAGGCGTGTAGTGATAGCACAGGTGACAGTGACTTCAAATTAAAAGAGAGTAGGTTTACATTAGATGTTAGGAAGAAATTCTTTACTGTGAGGGTGGTGAGGCACTGGCACAGGTTGCGCAGAGAAGCTGTGGATGCCCCATCCCTGGCAGTGTTCAAGTCCGCTTTACATGGGGCTTTCAGCAGCTTGGTCTAGTGGGAGGTGTCCCTGCTCGTCACTGGAGCGGTGGGAACTGTGTCTTCCAACACAAACTGTTCCATGATTATAGAACAATGAGAGTATTCTACATAAAGCAGTGTTGGCTGGTGCCAAGTGCCTCTGTACAGGAATTCACGCAGAAAGAAAGAAAGATGGAGGGATGAAAAGAGACTGCAGGAGATAGGAACTAATAGAAATTCTGTAGATCTCTTAGCTCTTCAGGTGAATGCATAGCATGGATTTAAGCTAGAGAAAATCGCTTTTGAACAATGCACTTGTAGCTTGTATATTGAAGTCTAACAACAGTAATTTTATGTTTCACTATTTTGCCTCAGTTAATGATTTTAACAAACTTTGGTCTTGCTCTTATTGTATCAGTGTTTGTTGTACAAAGTTGTACTCTTTTAAACTGTCTTTAGATGAAAATGACAACCAGAAGATGACAAATGGAGCTGGTCAGAAAGTACAATCTGAGGACTTGGAAAAACTGAAAAAATTACTGAAGTTTAATTATATTTTTAGGCATAAAACTTTCCTAATTCAAAACATGTTAAGTAAAAATAGGTGCATTATTTATATTTTTTAGTAAAATATTATAGTTTTCATAGTATAAAGTAAAAATGAACAGAAATTAAAACTAGTCCAAAGATTTAGGTAGTAAAATTTTTTCACTAGATCAATAGTTTTCCATGTAAATTGTTATTTCCTTAATGTATAGGCAGCAATGAGATGGAACACAGAGACAACAGAAACATCTAAGTTCAAAGAAAATAATCCTTAAGCTAGTTTACCATAAAATGATAAACATCTTAACAGGATTCAGAGGTTTCAAAATTAATCACTTCATCACCAGGTTACTTAAAGAATACTTAATGGGAAATGTAATTGTAAAGAATAAAAAAGAATAAATTAAAATGTTTGAACAAATATAATCTACACCTGAAATAATATTTTTTAAAGGCAAATCCAGTCATTTAGATGATTCTGATATGTAATTCTTCAAACCGTGTTTTTGATCAAGATAATACAATTTTGACTTCTTTTTCTTCTTCTTCTTCTTCTTCTTATTATTATTATTATTATTATTATTATTATTATTTTATTTTATTTTATTGCATCTAATATTCTTGGTTTGAAGATTGGTTTTGTAGGTAAGATTTG
>VXBQ01003115.1:14273-24866 GCA_013400175.1 Phainopepla nitens
CATACACAAATAAAAGTCTCTTTTACAAAACAGATAAAGATGAGTCTGAGGTTGAATATGTTACTCTTTCAGACACAAGAGTTAGTATTACCATGTTCATGGTCTGTTTCTGCAGTAACTCTTCTTGGGCCCACTGCTGTACCCACTGCTTACTCTTCTGCACAAAAGACTATACCCGTCCTTCAGTCTTCGTCTCATCTGCTTCTAATGCTTTTTTAAAACACATTTGATGCTATTGTTTTAATGTATTCTGACCACTATATCTCCTTCCCATGGCTTCTGAGCTATATTTATCTTATTGTTGGCAGAAATGATAAAGAATTCCTGTTATTCATTTGAGATGTTATCTTAAGAATGTTTACAGTGTGAGATCATGCCCCTCAAGTTTTCTTTTTTTTGGTGGTTATGTGCAACTCCATATCCACTGGTATTTCAAATTTCCAGAAATTATTTCCTTTTTTTTTTCCTCTTAAAATTAAAGAAACAAACAAAACAAACTTCTGCTTGCAATCTCAGTGCTCCCTCTCGATTCGGCAAAGTATATTAACATGATTCCTCCCTAGGTAAAACTCCTAATTAAATGGTTGTGAACATTAACTTGTTTAACTAGTATACCAAACAGTTTCTGTGTTAAACTGCATTTTATCCTACTTGTGTGAATTTATTCCCCAACCGAGGCAGACATGCTAGATACCAGCTCCTGAAAGACTATATTTTTTTATTCAATTCAAAAATGACTTCAGGCATTTTGCATTTTGAAGGACCCACACATATTCTAAAAAGACACCCCAGAAAACCTACTTTTATCTATAACAAGAAAAAAAATGTCTTAGGACACATCTATAACTAAATTAAACCAGCTCTCGATGTCTGAACCTCATAAATTATGAGGCTGTTTGGTTCTTCTTCTTTTGGCAAGACTAAGAAATGACAGGCTTATGTGATTTGGGGTAGATATATTGTGATTTTTTTGCCAAATCCATTATTTGCATGGACCTGCACACAAGAATTCTTTATGGCTCACAAGACACACTTATTCAGTTGTGCAAATAAGTTTGGGGGCTTTTTTCCTCAAAAATAGCAGTTTTAAAGTAACAGCAAAAACCTAGTAGTACAGACAGCAATACCACCAGCTCCTACAGGAGAAGAAATGCCTGTGTGGTATATTTTTTACCTTCAATGTCAAGCAGTAAGAATGGAATGATATGAGAGAAAACTTATGACAGAATCTTTCTGTATTGTGTTCTTTCCCACTGGAATCACTGGCATACAACTTTTTCCTCTTCACTAAACTTTAAAGAATACACATTTCCTGTCTAACTCATAATATTTTTCTACTCAGTTCCACAGGAAAGAGTGAGATTTTCTGCAGGAAGGCAATTCATATTTTTAAATCCATCCAGCATGGAAAGATATTAAACTTTGGGCAGTTTTTCCAGAGGGAATTAATCAAGTTTATTTCCCTTCTCCCTCTTTAAGATTCAAAATTGCTTTCTGAAGCTTAAAATCATCTAACAATAAAGATCCAGATTCCAGAAAGAACACCAGAAAGAAGGCAGAAGTAGTTAGACTTTATAAAATCTGTGTTTGAGATGCTATTGCCAGTAAGTTGGCAGAAACATCTTTGATTGTCAGAAAAATCATTTTCTTGACAGGAGAGGATAGACACTGTGAGTGTCATGCAGAAAAATCAGAGTTAATGGTCCACTATGAAAATTTTGTTTCAAAGTAGAATTAATACTGTCAGCTCAAGTGCAGACAGGGACTTGCATACAAGATATCTTAAAAAACCCCAAAACCAAACCTAACTCAGCCTTTCAACTGTGTATGAGAATAAAAGTTACCACAATTCACATGTTTTCTTGCACAAAGTGCCAAGTGGGTGAAATCCAAATAAATTGAAAAAACTTTGGAAATGGTGAGTATGTAAATAGATAACAGAAAAGATTTGAAGCTGCATGCATCCAAGAGGCAAGTAGAGAGATAGCCCATTTTGCATTCAGAAAGTTTAATTCTAGATTAAATTCTAAAATAAAATTCAATTAGAGTTTCTTTAGCAGCTACAGGTTCACTGTGTTATGTGTGACACGTATCCCTATCATTGCTAAATCAGAAAAAACATGATAAGAAGACACAAAGACTAAAAGCAGAACTGAATAAGGATTAACTGGAAATTTAATGGGGCTTAAGTATATTTCTGTTCCTAGAGCAAGATGATATGTCTTGCTCATTACCTACCATCAAAACTCAGCCTAAATATCCAAAAGTCCTTCCCAGAAGCATTTTTAAATGCAAAAACTTCCCTTTGGTTGGCATTTGGACTAAGCACACAAAATTTAAGTTAAACACAAGAGAGTTTTATTTAAATTTTATTCCTGAAGAGAAAACAAGACTCCAGTCTTCAAACACTAGCTGATGCAAAATTCCTGTTGGTCTTTCTAGTGGAAAACACCTAAAAGAGTTGCAGACCATGAGCTAATTGTGTTAGACTGAAGGCAAGGAGAGCAATTAGAAACCTGTCTTCATGGAAGGAAAATTTTACTCTGAATCTTTCTGTGTGACTAAATCCAAAACCAAGCTTTGTGTTGGCCCTTTATACTAAGCTGATTATCATCTAAACAAGCATGTGCAGAGAAGCGGAATAAAGGTAGTAAAGAGCTGCTCAGTGGCATGAACATCTTTCCTAGCAAGTTCAGGCTACTGCAACCTTACAGGCTCTCAAAAACGCTTTTTTTTTTTTTTTCACAAAGAAATCTCAAGTGAGTTTAAAGTGATGAATATTTTAAGAGCTATGAATTTATTTAAATTGTGGTAAGCATTTTAAAAGCTATGAATTCATTTAAATTGTATGTGCATCTTTTATCTGGGCCAGCATCTTTCATTTCCAGTTTTCACTGTGGCTTATATTTCCTGTACTTAAAAATGAGCTCTGTTCTGAAGTTTGCATAGTACATTATGTACTTGATGGATCAAGTTCACACTGAAGTCAATGAGTTTGAACTCAAGGGAAAGTGCTAAGCATATTTCCAGCAGGAACTATGGTGAAGATTGTTATGATGACATAGTTCCAATTCTCTGAGAGCTGTTATAAAGATAACCTATATTTCAGAAAACTTGAACTTCGAAAATACCAATTCTTAAAAAATAAGTCCTCAGTAAATCAGTATCACAAGTGGTCAACACAAAAGCAGAAACCTACAGACGTTTCAATAGAAAACTGGACCAGAAAAAGCAAAGTTTGAAGCAGAGAGCAAGAAGTAAAACTACTGAAGAAGACCAAGGAGGCTCTGTTCCAACTGCATAGGGGAGAATGTGAGCTTCTGGCTGAACTTCTGCACTGATTACCTTGTACTTATTTAATCTTCACAGGTTCTGAGTGACAAGTGACTTCTTACCATAAACAAAAGTTATAAATACAAAACTGAAGCCCATCTATGGAGGCTGGTTTTTTTTCACTGCAGAAGAAAAATTAGTCACAAAATTAGGTATTTGCATAATTGAAGTCACAAAATGTCTCAGGCAGAATGGAACATTCAGGCAAAATTTAATAGAGAAGTCCTCCCACAAGTCACAAGAGGCAGAAAGGATCCCCTTACTTTCTAAATTGTTTTTCAGAGAGGAGTCTGGGGCCTCTGGATCCAATCAGCCCCAGACTTCATCAACAGTTTGTTTGTAAAGGATTATACAGGTGTAACTGAGTAAGTTGTATAAGTTTGTCTGAGCATTAAAGATGGAAAAACCTGATTAGATAGGTATAGATAGATATAGATATAGATATAGATATAGATATAGATATAGATATAGATATAGATATAGATATAGATATAGATATAGATATAGATACAGGTATAGACAGATATTATTTATTATGATAATACTTAGACAAAAAAAATCTTAATCAGTATTACTACGCAGTAAAAAGCTATAACAACTATTACAGTATCATGCACTACAAAGCAAAATTGAACCAATTATATTAAATCAATTGTATTAAAACATGCGAAAATAATTATTAAGTAGAGATTGATGTCACTCACCCATACCGACATTCATGGACAAATGTGTTTTGCTCAGCCTCAAGGAGTAACCTTAAGGGGCATCCCCACTCAAGGAGATACTCTCCACACACACACTCTGAGAAGGAGTGTTTTAGAAAACCCTGGGTTTAAAGTTTGGGTCTGGTCTTGATAAAGTGATTGACTGTCAGACATAAGTCTCCTGGCCAGCACATCACCTCAGCAGCTTTAGATAAGTTATCTGTAATACCCCTTGTTTGTTTCTTTAGCCAGATATTTTACCAGGTCTACCTTATCTTCATCTCACTATCAGGATGTTTAACTTTAGGATTGATGAGTCACACAGATTTTAGCATTATTCAATACCAAAAGCACCATGATGTCCCCTTCTTCATTTACTGCCAATAGCTTTGCAAATAGGGCATTGTTCAAGTTGTTTTACCTCATTCCAGGCAGAGCATCCTGCCACAGGGAATATTGTGAGGAACCAAAAACATCATTGTTGTATGCACCATATTGACTAGGTGATGAGGGAGATGTTAAGAAGCTGTTGAATCCACTAAATCCCAGAAGAATACATTTTTTAATCTCTGTCACAGCATTCTGTTCCTATTACCTTGGGTGGATACGACTGAATGATTTATCTTTTTTTCTTCTATTTCTGAATCTCTGATATCCTCTCTAAAGCTCCTCAGAATGTGGGGAATGTAGGAAGAGCTAGCTAGTATTGCTACCATGTCTTGAGTTTTGCTTCAGAAAGTGTATGGATCAAATGAAACAGTATTAATATGAAAGGAGTATTGGGAATTACGTATTTATGTGTTATTCTAAAATACAAATTGCTGCATTGCTTTTTTATGTATGGCTTACTTCACTATCCTTTCTTTCAAATACTTGTTTTTCTCTAAGATAATTTGGACTGGGGGATGGGAGCTGGTTGTGTTTCATTTTATTTTTTGTTCTTCATTTGCTTTACTTCATTACTGACATTTCCTCTATTTTTCTCTTTATAGCTTTGTAGAATACCTACTTGAGCAGGGACACGGAGTGTTTTTGCAGAGGTTGGACAATCCAGCCTTGTCCGAACTGTGACCTAATTAGGGCCTGCAGAGGCCTGTAAAGGCCTGAGTCTGTGGTGCAGTTGAAATTAGTTTAATTTATGTTTTTTGTAAGTATGCCAGTTATAGAGTGTGTTAGAGACAGGTTGAGAAAATGAGCCAATTAGGCAGAACCTTAGTGACAATTGGTATGTAAACTATTTTATCGTATATAAGAGATAAGCACAACAAATAAACGGGATTTTGCCATTTTCACTGCATCAATGCCGGCATCGTCTCCTTCTTCTCCCTCCATCTTTTCCAGCTCCTCATTGAAGGTACCCTGTGTCATCTACTTAGCTTCATCTGTTTAAGAGCTCAAGAAATTTTATATATATTAAGAGTGGGGTTTTTTTTATTTTCCTTTTTAATCCTAAACCTGAGATATTTACATCTGAATAGCCAATCTTGAAATGGTGAGGTTTTGGAGGATGCTATACTGAAGACACAATACAGTGTAGTTAGGCTGAAGCATCATGACAGACAGTGAATCAAAGCAAACATGTAAGTATGCAACAAGAATACAATTTCCTGTTACAGTGTTGTAAAGCCCAAAATGCAGTATGGAAGAATAATCATGTTTCTTGTCTTCCTCAAAATTCAAAAGGAAGAAAGAAACTTGACAATACTTTCTCTGCCCACTGTAAGAATAACTGATCCAGAAGACAGCATGCAGTTTAATGCTGCCAGTTTGGACTACTGTCCACACACAATCCAAGGAAAGAAGAGAAAAATCTTGTACAGTCTCTGTGGTATTGCAAAACTCAAATTTGCCAGCATCCAGATGGTTTTGTTGTATGAGATTAGTAGAATCTTAATTTTGAAAACCATAAGAGAACCATTGTTTTTCCTGGGAGCTATATATATATTCTACCCCCTACTCACACTCTCACAAGGCCTTTTTTTCCACTTTTAAATTTACTTGAAGAGTTGGAGTCCCTTTTCCCATTTGATTTTCTGTCTCAAACTTTGCAACAGCAAGGTGTAGGCCCTCAAATAGGCTTCCATTAATCATCACTTGATTTCTCATCTCTTGCCTTTTAGGGAATTACAAAAAATTGCTTTTTTTCATTCCTTCTATCCTGCCTTCTTAACCACAACACTTTCCTTGAACTGTTAATTCATTCAGTTCGTTTACACCCTTCCATAATTTTTTGCCTTTATTGGAATACATAATTCCCAATACTGTAAATCATTTGGCTGGAAGAAATTCCAGACCTTTCTCATATTCACATCTCTAAGCTCTTCAGTGCAATTGACTTTACTAATGATTCCTTTACTTCATAAAAGTTTGTGCCTTTTTTTAAAATCTAGAATCTTAGTTCCTTCCTTTCTTCCCCTATAGTAAAATTTGACCTCACAGCTGAATATGCCCTGTTCTCTTTTCTCTATTCCTTAGGCTTTTTACCAACTTTTTGCTTTATGTCCTTGAGTTTCTTAAAGTTTTATTTTCTTCATGAATGACAGTAGTGTAAAGTGAGAAAAGAGGTCACTTGTCCTTTGAAAAGTTTTCAAGGAGAGCACAGGGGAGTTCTATTTTAAGGGTTCTTTTCAGGTATCTATAAAGACAGAAATCCTTTGACTAAAGATATACAAAAAGTCAGGGTTTTTTTTCCTGTTGTAATGTGCTAGGGATTTTTAATTTTTTTTTCCTGTTCACATATATTTTCAAAGCTTAGTTTGTGTGCCAGTCCCTTTGATATGGCACATCATGCATGGTGTTAAGTGTTCACCTGCAGGACAAGCTCTAGAGTGAAGATGCTCTATCACATACCCTAATCCTGCAAACATGTGCCATTCCATTGTTAATTTAGAGATTTAATTGTAGTTTTCACTGACAAATGTTTCAGGTCTTAAACATATAATAGTGATCATATGGGTTGCATCTCTAAAGGAAAAAATTGTCTTGCTAAAAGAAAAAATATCTTTATCCATTACCTTCTGATGATTTCTGAGGGTCTAATTCTGAGGTCTTTTGGCAAGCCAGGCTTCTCAGAAGCAAGTTTGTTTCTTCTCTGGCTAATTGTCTCTGTTTACTATAATTAGATGAGTAATAGGATGTATTTTCTTGATAATTGCCATTAACCAGAGATTATTGTAACCTGGAAAACTAAGTTTAAAAAAATAAAGTAAATAAAAGAAAGCCAAACCAAACACGTCTCTGTCAATTTACCTGAACAAATTTGGAGCCTACCAAGAACTAAACTAAAATTTGAGGATGCTCTTGTCCTGATGAGTTCAAAAGGGATAGGAATGTTTTAGCTGAAAGTGTGGTTATTTTATTTCTAAATGTCTATATGGTAAATTCTGTAGCTCCTGAAGGAAGTATTGTTTTCTCAGTTGTAGCCTTTGTATTTAGACTAAAGCTAAATGAGGCTGAATTTACCACTCCTGGGATGAAAGCTCCTTTTTATTTCTTGAATATATTATCACATAAATAATTTAAAACTATCTTTCAGATTGTTTCTTTTTGAATCTAAGCATTCAGTAGGAGTCTAGTTATTCTCAAAGTCGTTGGAAGCCCTTTTTCAAAATGGTCCAAAACTGCCACCTTCTGGCTGTTTTCTTTGCTTCCTACGTGAGCCAAAAGCAGAGCTGTCTGTATTTGTCTTGGTTATAGTTTGGAACTCTTTTTTCAGTGCAAATAGTATAGGGAACAAAATACATAAGAATAAAGCAAGCTTACTGCTTTTAGCATTAGAGAGAGAAAAATAAAACTAGTATCGGTCTATCAGTTGACCACAAAGGAGCTGGACTTTCCTTGGCCTTCAGTTGGATACAGCCTAATACCACAGGCTCTGAATCAATTTTTATTTCACTGCACATAGTCTTTCTTGCATTACACATATAGCTAGCACCCGTATCTTTCTGTCTGCTTTTGGTATGGTGCTTCTTCCATAATTTTAAACAATCTATTTTCCTTAGTTATGCTGAGTTCTGTTCTTTTAGGGTCTTTGCTTTCTTTTAGGGCCTTTGCTTCATGTATCAAATGACACAATGTACTGTACTTTCCCCACAGTGATACCAGAGCAGATGAGTAAAGAAAAGAAAGTAGAGTACATTCTTTCAAAGATGTTCAGAACTGTCAGAATTTTTCTAATGGGTAGCTGCAAGGATTTTGAATTTTTTTTTGTCCTCTTATCAGATAGAGAAAGTTGAACTCTGAACAGCAGTAGAATTTAATGGCTTATTGTTGGGATGACATTTGTTTTGGTTTTGGTTTTGTGATAGGGATCAATCTGACACTTAAAATATTATATTTAGCTCAGCAAAAGATGGATGAAATATTCTGTAATGTGAACAAAGATTCGCAATCAGTTCCTGCTGTTTGAATTTTCTGTCAAGAAAGATGAATTAATAACTTACTGCTGACCACAGGTCATCTGTAAATACACATAGAAACAATCAATAAAAAACTAAAAATGCTCGCAAATTTATGTTTTCTTTAACAGTACTCCCACTACAAAAAAAGACGTTTTAGGGAAACTATTTTTAATAAATTGACTATTTTGGATGTGAAGATGCAAGACAGATTTCACAAAATGAATATATGTTCTTTTAGTTGCTGAGGGTTGGTAAATACTATGTCAAGTAAAATCTGCTGGACCTATATCATCTTTTATAGCATCTATAAAAAAGTGAAGCAGTACAACAGTAAGTACACAAAAGTATACAATTCGTCCATCGTTGTTCTTTCAGATGATTGAGGTTTGTCTGCTTCCCATCCTCCCTTTTTTGTTTCAGATGACTTACTCTCAAATTCCAGTTGACGGAAAAAGTTTCAGTTTATACGATTTCTCTGTGTTTCTGTGCAACAACAAACCATTTTCAGGTATATTTAACTATGTCAGGTGTTTTCTTCATCTTGGAATATTGTAATGTTACCAAAAAAAAAAAAAAAAAAAGTGAAGCAGTTCACCATAGTTAGGTCAGATAAAGAATAATTTATATATCACCAATATTACAATTAAATTAGAGACAACAGATTTTATGAAAAACTTAGTTAAATTGATTTCTTTAGCAGGAGCTTGGTAAGATTTGACACTACATCAAAATGAATTGGTTTAGATTAGAATCAGAACAATCACACTGCAGCAAAGATCAGAGGTGACTCAGATCACAGTTTGACATTGTTTCTGCAACTAACTCATGACTGAAATAAATAAAGTGGCATAGTAGTTAAAAACTGGGGGAAAGACAGTTATCCCATGACTGGATTTTTTGAAGTTTTTGCCCAGTGAATCTAAGTCTAACATTTTCCAGTTTTCTGATTTGTGGGGTTGGGTGTAATGCAAAGGTAAGAGCTTGAGGAGGACACAGAACAGCACTAGTCAGACAACTGTAGCTTAACATTCCATGAAGATTCCTTGCCTAGCAAGGTCAGAATTTAAAGAATCTAATTTGAATTCACCAAAACTATCACCTATTCTCAATAAGTTCACCTAAATTTTGTCAACATCCAAGTGTTCATCAAGACTGAAAAGTAAAATTTAAATTGTATGGGTCTGATTTTTTTCAGCATCCAGTTGAAAGTTATTTTGTATTTAATAAAATCATGTTAAGACAAAACTGGATAAAATGAGGATAAAATGTTTTAACTAAGGGGAAAACAACAAATAAACAAACAACAACAACAACAACAAATCAACCCAAAACAAAACAACAAAACCCTCCATCAAACCCTCTCAATTTTCCATACGAAGCATGACTATTCATTGGGTTTTATTCTTTTCGGGACCTGTATAATTTTTAAAAAGCTGGTTATTTTTGTATTGCCCATCCCAGAGTTTAGCAAAAGACATGCAGAGATATTTCTCAAAATCCTATTTTTATAAAAATAAGTCATCCTTTAAGATTTTCCTAAATGTATCTACAAAAGAAACGCTATGTTGTAATTTAATCCTTCTTTTAGGAAGGAAAAACATTTCTTCAAATTAAATGCTAATCACCATTAGAGAAGTTATTTTCCACACCTCCTGCTGAAAATTGTTCTTCCAGCTAAACCAGCCTCAGCCCCAGTCCCATAGGCCTCACCCTGTGGGAGGAATTTCACCTCACTGCCTTGAGGAGCTGTCCCCTGAAGTATTGCCAGCTCAGATATGTGTTTTTCTTCCACTGGTGTCCCAATATTGGATATTGGAAGCATATCCTGTTGTGGTCTGGTGGGTGCCAGGGGAAGAGGACCTTCCAGCCCTTCTCTGGCTCTCAGTTCTATGTTCTATTCACATCACCTCAGGCTCCTCACTGCTGCCCTCGTGTGCGTGACTCCAGGGGAGCTCCCCAAGGTAGTGGCATCAAGGAAATTTCCCTGGACAGCCACCCAGGAACTGCTCTGGCAGTCTCTCTCACACCACCCGAGCTGGGACTACACCACGTCACTGCTACACCTCACACCTTGCCCAGTCAGACCAGGTTTCCATACCAGCTCAATCCCCAGTTTCCCATAGCAGAGTCTCAGGTGTCCAGATCCTTAAAATAAT
>VXBQ01003115.1:31025-45316 GCA_013400175.1 Phainopepla nitens
AGGGAATGGCCTTAAGTTGTGTCAGGGGAGGTTTAGGTTGGATGTTATGACAGGTTCCTCACCCAGAGGGGGGTTGGGCACCAGAACAGCCTCCTGGGGAAATGGTCACAGCACCAGCCTAAGAGAGTTCAAGAAGCATTGGGACAATGCTCTCAGGTACATGGAGTGATTCTTGGGGCTGTCCTGTGCAGGGCTAAAAGTTATACTCGATGAACTTTTTGGGCCCCTTCCAACTCAGCATATTCTGGGATTCTGTGATAATTCTTTCCACTGCTTCTCCGTGCATTGTATCAGGGAATTGAGAGGGATAAAAATTAAGTCACTTGTGTGGTTTTGGGTTTTGGGTTTTCTAGAGAGGTCAATTTCATCATCTGCTGCAGACTTCAGCCCCACAAATAATCATCTCCACAAATGATAAGAGAGCAGGAATGAGTCTCCACTACAGAAATACTGTTTTAAAATGTTCAGACATTTTAAACTGCAGTGACAATGATCATGGAAACACAGTAATATTCTCTCACATTCTCTGTAGGTATCTAAGGAAGATAATGTAATGCCAGCTTTCAAATGCATAAGATAAAAAAGTACTTAAATTACTATTACATAAAGTCTTCAAATTACTTTTTGCACAGCTTAGCTGAAGTAGATTGTTTTTGAAGTACTGTGTTTTAGATATAGAATGCTATAATGATAACGAATGCAATAATAATTTTTCTTACTCTAGAAAGCAATATCTACTGGGAAAGTACCCTAAGGCCTGAGGAACACTAATAATCCATTTAATATGATACAAAGTAACACTAATTTTATCAAAACTGTACAGAGATTAAAAAGGAGACAAAAGGATGCATTTAATCTATAGCCTTTACTATCTAAAATCAGATCCTCAGATGACATAATTTTTTTTGTTTTCAATACTGAATATGATTTTAACTCTGGAACCATTATTCATATACAGGGCATCAGGAATTTGGGCACAGATAGTCAGGGGAACTGTTTGTTGGTTATATTGCAATGATGTGATACACAAATTGATATGTAACAAAAAAGTCAAAGAAAGTGAATTTAGAAGTAGTATCTTGGGCGATACTGAAGAGCCAGTGTAGTTCAAGCATTCACTAACACAGTTGTCAGTTGTAGGCAAGAGTTAATGCCTCTTCAGCTCTCTCATCAGGCTCACATGTTGTGCTTCACACATGCTTAGAGAATGCATGTGGCTTGTCAGTCTCTGTTGTGATTTAACTCTGTCTCACAACTAAACACCACAGAACCCTGTGCTTATCCCCAACTCTGGCTCCCATGATGGGATGGAAGAAGAACTGAAAGAGTGAGAGCTAAAACAGATCCATGGATAGAGATAACAACACTCTAATAATTAAAAATAAGTAAAAAATAACCTTTAAAATTGTAAAGAAAAGAGAAAGAAATAATAAAGAGAGAGGCAGATGAAACCCTCTTCAGAGAATTTACTACAATCCATGAACCACCAGAGATAAATTACTATTTTTGTCTTTTAGCAGTTCCTAGAGCCAGTTCTATAGCTTTCATCTCTGCACACTAAGTTCAACATCTCCTTCTGAAGTTTCTTCAACATCTTGGGAGACCCCACAAAGCAACTTTCCACTTTTGATGTTTTCCCACAATACAACAGGATCCATCTTTGAACATATTGCTTTTCAGTTAGTGGTAATTTATTACACAGTATGGCCTTCTCAATACAAGTTACCTCTTTTACCAATTCTCCGAAGTTTCAGTCCTATGGAGAGTCCATGATTGCTCCCAGGGTTTCTGTGCAGTCAGATTTTCCCATTTGAACCTGTTGCATTGTCAGTGGAATCCACTTACTCCATGTAGCATCACACACATGATGTGTAGAATGGACCCTCCTATTTTTACATCCAGCCCAGGACAGACAACCAAAATAACAAAAAAAAGTTGTGTTTCTGTATTGACTACTTTTGAATAAGTTCCAACAGCTTCATATGTCGCTAGTACTTCCTCTTCTTTTGGAGTGCAACAGGCTCCACATCCATTATATTCTGGGCTCCAAAACCTTAGACATTAATCTTTGTCTCTCCAGGCACTTTCTGCCACAAGATTCAGATAAGGACATTGTTCCTGGCTCAGCAAAAATGCATATTTTTCACATCTTGTAATTTTGGACTCCCCCAAGTGCAACAGTACAAACTATCTCACATTTAATTTGCTCAAAATCTTGCTGCTTCTCAAAGCCCCACTCAAAATCATTCTCCTTCATGGCCAATCAATAGAGAGGGCTCACAAAATAATTAGAAAAATAAGAATATAGCCCAGAATATGCATTCTTCAAAACCCACAGCACCTAAGAAAGTTTCTGTTTCTCTTTTGTTAGTTAGAGGTGACAAAGCCGTTATTTAATGCTTTGGAATATCATAATGTCCATCTTCCTATTTTATTCCTAAAAATATAATCTCTTGTGCATGACTCTTGACATTACACTGCTTTATAGCAAAACCAGCTTTCATAAGAACCTAGATTACTTTCCTCCTCTTCTCACACACTTCTGCCGTGCTGTCTCCCACACTGATGGTCACCGATATACTGTGAGTGCTCAGGAACCTCAGCTTGTTCCACTGTAGCCTGTATCCCTCCATGACAAAGGGTAGGAGGACTGTGTTTCCACCTAAGAGCCAGTCAGCTTCAGGTGTACTCCAGATACTCCTCCACGTGGAATCAAGCTATCACCTGCACTCTGCTGCCAAAGGGATAGAGTTGCCTATATCAATCCTTGCACAGCGTTTGGCAGCCTCTGGCTCAGCTTCATACCTGAGCTCCAGTGTGTCTAGTTTGTCTGGTATGGCAGCCTCCATGGTGGTGTGACTCAGCAGTTACAATACTTCACTGTAAGTCTGCACCAGTTGGATTTTTTGTAGTGCCCATATGAGATTAAAAAAAAGATGGCTCTCCCATCACCAGAAAAGTTTATGGGTGGTAGCCAAGGAGTCTTGGCTGACACGATATTGTCACCTGTGTAGTGTCAGGGTAGCAATTAGAAACTTGCTTTGGATTACATCAAGCCCACAACAGAAGGATACTCTGAGAGACCAAGCAACCTAGACAGCTGTTTAATCCATTCTCAAGGCAAGTATAGCATCCCAAAGCACACCTTGGTTCCTTTAAGTAACTATCTCTTGAGGTAGTCTCTGCCAAGGACATATGGAGCCTCCAGACAAGTCACAACAGGATGCTTTTACCACTCGTTCCCAGTTAGGCATACCTCAGTCTCCGACATAGACCATTGTTGGGATCCTCCGTCACTCTAGAAATACAGATGGATTCTTCCATGTTGTAACCTTATCCTGTTACACTGTACAGCCATGTCCACAAGAGCTTTATACACACATGGGGCTGATATGTTAGGCCATATCAAGTCAGTGTGGCAGATCCAGGTCTGTGTAAAATAGATGGGTTTTGACAGAGACTTTTCTGGATGTTGCAAATCCTTTATGATGCCGTTACAGTCAGGATGAGGGGGCGTGGTGTTTCATGCAGTTCAGTTCTGTGTTTTTTCAGAGTCACAGTGGACTCCAGGTTTGCAAATGTGACAGGCCTACAAGCAAAGCCCTACAAACCTTGCAGGGGTTTTACAGTTTAGTTGTGCTGGCTTGTGTTACAAAGGAAGAGATGTCTGACTGTAGAGTTTGCTGCCATCATGTCAATTTGGGTAGTGAGTTAACTGTATAATCAGGCTTTTGTGTGCTGGGATGCCCCTTTCACCTGAGTATTGCAGCCTCTCTCTAGTGATGTGTAAGGTCTTGGGCTGTGTAGCATCTGGGAAGAGACCTTTAACTTAAATGCCTATCATTCATTGAGCTCCCTTGTGAATCCTCTAAATTTTGTAGATAATATTATACTGTATTTTAAGCTGAAGTGAGGATTTTTTTTCTCCACATGGGGTATTTTCTGCTGGTCTGTGCAGCACTGTAAGAGTGCCTCATTTCTTAAGGGCCTTAGCTTTTCTGTTTGTTTTCTGGAGTTTGTTAAGGACTGACCTATGGATAGTAGATGTCTGGAGTCCATTTCCTCTCCTCTTTGTCGCTGCTTCTAATCTTGCTGCTGAAGTTTTAACATCCTCCTACTATTTCAATTCCCTTGTGATTGCAAATAGATCATGTACAATCTGGAACAGTACCTGATGAAAATGAGTTGCTTGAAGAAATTAGTTATGAATTGATGGATAGATTGGTTTTGGTCATTCTCTTTGGGAGTTGTACTCTTTCATTTCAGATGCCCCAGCATTTCAGTGCTGATTTTACAATATCAATCTTTATTCTATTTGGAGGAATTTTCTTTGAGGACAAGAGGAGCATTGAATCAGAAAAAATTGTATGGGAGTAGTTTTAAAGCTTTTCTATATTTATTTTGGAAAAGGATTATACATGTGGTATTCAGTGGTGAAGTTTGCACAGGATTATTTTAAGAATGCCTGTATATTTTAATTTTCATTGGGTAATTTTTTTGTCTCATCTTTATTTTTTTCTAAGATGTCTTACCATTCAAAGTCCCCCAAACGGAAATTGTGAATTCAGAGCACACTGAAGCTACAGCCAAAAAATCCCTGATTAAAACAAAGGAAAGCATACATATGGAAGAAATTTTGGCAGATGCCAGGAAGTTATTGGATGGAATAGATAAGTATAAAAAAATCATAAAATTAAAATCATGCAAAGTTTAAATCTTTTACTAAAAACAAAATTTTGAAAGGGTATTTTTGAAATACCCTTTATTTTATTGCTTTCTCCACTATCTGTTAGAGGTTGCTTTAGAATTAGAGTTTCATTGAAAACAAAGTTTTTCTCTTTGGAATTATAACATATTCTTTGTAATGAGGAAAATGTGGTTAGAATTTGTCACCTCTTAAATTCTAACTCACTGTAGATGAAGCGTGTGCAATTCCTTTCACCTCTGTAAGGTGCATACTTATGTGAAACTCCAGAAAAATCCATTTGACCAGAAATGGACATTAACAGTTTTCTTTAGGGTTTTTTTTATTAAAGACTTTAAAACAAATTTGAAGTTCTGTTAAGGATTTGTACCTTTCATGTTGTGGCTCATCTTAAATGATCACAACAAATCTGTACTAAGTATTAAATTCGTATTTTTTATAAACTTTATATTGGAGCAATTTTTCTGGTACTCCTGCACAAATTTAATCTATTGATAAATATTTTAACTCTTGGAAATAGTTTCAGCTCTACAGTGATATATAATCAAAGATGTATTATTTTCTTATTGGTGATGTATTTCACTTGGTACTGAATGTCATGATTGTGGAATCGTTTCAACACGATTGTGTTCATTCACGCTACAATTATTTACATACTGAAATTTCAAATGCTTCCTATACAAATTAAAGGCTTGGATTAATTGCTGTTTTTTCTTCTGTAGAATTTTTTATTGATGCTATTTACTTAAAAGCTCATACTTTTTATCAATAGTCTGAATTCTTATTTTAGACTAATTTGTTCTGAATTCATTAATTCTGTGCCTTTTGGTAATAATCGCACTTTAAGAGTCCACGAGAAATCATAAACCATATTAAAATCCCTTCATAAAGTGAAAAACAAGCGTCATATAAATATTTTTTTTCTGTTGCAGACTCTATGTCCTCAGTTCAGGAAAATTTTTAATTAAAAGATTAGAGAAGAACAAAATGTTGGAAGTACTTATACTTTCAGATACAAGGAAAATATTTTGATATCTTGTAGATTCTGGTGATAGATTAATTCCACATCTTAATTATTTCAGGTCAAAATCTGAATCTGAAAATTATAGTCTCCCATCCCAATATTAACCAGAGTTATCAATGTGATGACTGCTTGTGAATTAGTCTGACTAAGATACAGATGTCAACACAGCATGACTAGAACCTTCAACAAATTTTTTGCTCTGAAAAGTACAAATCACAATAGAAATAAAGACAAGAATTCTCAGCTCATTTTAGGTAAGTATTGAAACTCTTAGCCCACATCCAGCGTAGTGGATTGTACAGCCCTAATATACTTATTTGAATATGGCCAGGCACACATTCTGCTACAAATTCTAAATCTGAACAGTAAGACTCTTGAGTTAATAACAACAACAGCACAAACAGCCCTTGCAGAAGCATAGTTTTCTTTCTGTGTGAGCAGTAGGCAGATCACAGAGGTTGGGTGGGCTGAGGGGAGGCCTGAGTCAAGAATCTCTCTCTGACACCTGTTCAGGAACCAACACGCCAACTATTTCATGAACAAAAGCTACTATCCAAGACTTCTATAAGCTATCCAATGCTACTCTTGCATTATTCTACTTATGTGGCTTACAACAAAGGCACAGTTTACCTTTTATTTGAAAAGAATTGTTTTAGTGCGTAGTATCTCACTCAAACCATAAAATCCCTCCTAGGACGGAATATTTTTATATGCTTTTCTATCAAATGAGCATGGCAGTTTTATGTAGTAAAATACAGAATGAACTTTGGAAATGAGCAATTATTTTCTTAGAACTATCAAGCTGCAAAATGTTTCTCAGTTGCCTGAATGTTATATTTCAAAAGAAAAATCCTGAATATTATGAAATAATATTATTATAAACTGCCCAATAAAAAATCTGCAGTAAAAAAACATCTTGATTCATTTTTTTCTGCTAGAGTTGCCTTCACAGAAAGCCAGAGAATCAAAGAAAATACTATAGTATGAAATCTAATGTAATTAGATGTAACACTGAATACAACATATATTTATTTAATTACTGTGATGTAGATGAGCTTGCTGATTGTAAAATGCTGGTTTCACAGCAATAAGAAATCATGCAGATAATAAAAATTCTACAAAGTAAACTTCCATGGTACATAAAATTCTAACTCCTTTTAAAATAATACCTTTTATTTCTTTGGCATCTTCTTGCTACAAGTCTTTAATAAAATTTATAAGCAGTAAATAATAAAATATTGTAACATCCCCATAAACAATATAATGTATCTTAGTTGACTATTGACCCACAGAGTGCTAAAATAATTCTAGATAACTTATTCTGTACTGCACAGCTTTCAAGACAGGTGATGTACCACAGTGTCAAGAGCTGACTTTTTGTTTCATGTAGTTTTTAACTTTCATTAATTATTTTTTTAAAGAGCAAATATGTTTCACTCTAAACTGGTATTCTAGACCCTTCAGTTACCTGTCAGACATATTTTTTCTTGGTATCAATGACACTAATTTTCCTACCCTATTGTCTTTAGTTGTGTGAGACATGAATATTTGTGACATTTAGGTTCCTAAGGAGAGTTTTATGTGTCATCCTGTATTTGGCCTTTTGGAATTCACATTTATATTAAGTCCCCTTCATTCCATTTATCTGTCCATCTACTCTGTTGTACTTGAGCTTTTAGATTGTAGGTCTGGGACATAAATTCCATGTCTGAATTTATAATTTATTTCCTAATTAACTGTAGTTGCCTCAACCTGTGACTTAATTTCTCACTTTTACCCTTCCAATTATTCACCTTATCCTGCTGGGGTGGGGAGGAGTGGTTGAGAAGCTCTGTGGTGCTAGTTGTCGGCCAGGTTTAAACTGCACAGTATAGGGCATGGAGGGTTTGAGATAATAACATATTTGACTAGAGTGAATAAGAGGGGATTTATATCTGTGAATGGTTGCTTGTAATGATATTAGTTCATCTGTTCTTGATATTAGCTTATCTGGTTTGTGGTGCTCTTTCTGGTTGTTTTTTTTTTTTTTTTTTCTGGTATCAAATAAAGATTGTCTTCTGCAGTTTCCTGTGCTCTATGGAGCTTAGTAACACTCTGCCTGGGAGATATATTGCTAAAACTCTAGTTTTGAGTTTACCTGATATTTTGGCTCTATACTGAAGTCATTACTGTATTTCAACAATCATCTGATGGATACAGTTAACAAGTAGATAATTATTATCATTCTTTCTCTGAGAGGTGGTTTTTGTTTGGCTTTTCTGAGGAAATACAGAACAGCACCTTTGCCACATTTTGTGATGTTTTCTCCCTCATTACAATAAATTCTCAGCATCCAGACAATCTCTGGGTAGCCAAAATACTTTTATTGGCATTTCTTAGGAATATTGTTTTGGATTTTTAAAGGTTAACATACTGTTTAGAAATATGACCTAGGCTGCTTGGCAGAGTGTGTATGGGTGGGAAGAGGGAATATGGGCAGATATCTGGAAAACTCCTCCCCACAATTATTTGGATCTTCCTTCCTGAACAAGTGTAGAATCCTGACATAATATGTTTGAAAAGAGATATCCTGGCTATTTCAAAGTACATTTTACTGCTACCAAACATTGATCAATACTGTTCAACACCTTAAGGAATGAAGGTCTCTGAATCTGAAAAATATCAACAGATGCTGTGGCTAAATCAGAGACCCAGCCCTCCACTATATCAGTTACACCTATAATTAAAAAACAACACAAGTGAGGTCAGCTTGTTAAATGAGGAATGAAGAGACTTCTTTGAAGAGAGAGCAGGAGAGATAACAAGAAGAGACAGTCGGTTCTGCAGCAGCAAAGTGACAAGAACCGGAGGAGGAAGAAACTAAAATATAAAGTATTAAGAATCTCTGTTCTTAGGTGAGCTTTGAGATATGTGAAAATATTTCATCTGTGAACTAGGCAAGCAAATTCTGAGCTGACTACTCCAAAGCTGTAATATTGGGGTCAATAGTCAAGTATTAAAGTGTAAAAAGGCCTCGCAGCTGGAATCACTTGCTAGGGGTGAAGCCATAGACAAAGAGATTAGGAAAAGAGCATAAGTTCTCAGGTACTAGTCAAGTGCGAAGGACAGGTATCCCTTCAAGGAAGGTCCTGCAAATTACTAAAGTAAATGAACTAGTATTGAGGAAGGTAACCAGTACTTGAGGGCATTACCCAAGGTGGAGGTGTTCTATAATACTCTTGATGACCACCATGTATACAAAAGCCTGGATGAAGTCTGGGCCATGTGGCAAAAGTTTGTAAGAACTTTGGTGGTGTCATATGGCAACACACTGCTAATAATGAGCTGGATAGATACAGAATCTATGTATAGATTGGCCAAACAACTCCAAGAATATGAGGACAATCTCATTTCCTTAGGATGACCTTGCACCTTGACCGTAGAGAAACTGATCCAAATATTGTCTGAGCAGTTCAAGGATGGTGTTATTCATGCACACTAGCCAAGGTCTCAACTATTAGGAGTCAGCCTTTCTATACTCCAGGGACAGGATGCTGATGACATACACTGTGTGAAACTTCCTGATTGTTCCTGTGTGACTGGGAGATGACATGAAGAAGTGGGGTTATCAGCCTATCTGGACACTAGTAGCTAGGATCCAGGAAAACTGCTGCTCCAGTATCAGTTGAGCGGGGTAGAAGGGCTTATCATAATTTTGACCTTGATGAAGGATCTTCTAGTTTGCAGTTACAAAATTCAAGTACAAAATGCTCCAGCCTCAAACAGAGGGGTCCTGCCTTTTGCCAGGAGGAGGAAAGGGAGAACTAGATTTACTGGAAAATGCAAATACCATGTAAACACTTAACAAAGATATGAAATGCCTCATACAAAACCCATTGCACAGCATAGTCTGTCTAGGCTAGACCATGTTACAAGCTTTTCATCCTCACATTCTGTATGATAAAACCACACAAGCAGGGACTTGTAGAGCCTCAACAAGAGGCTACATTATTTGCTACACATTTTAAGATGATGCGCTCCCACCAACAAAGAAAACCATCCTCAGCTTCTTTCTGATGACGAGGTAGAACCTTTAAGACAACAAAAGACACTAACAACATAAGAGTAAGGCTAAAAACTGGAATACAGGTAAGCCATGGTGGTGATAGAACAAAAAAGGAGGAAAAAGAGGCTGCACTGCATGAAGGATAGGCACTGAAAGGACAGTCTACTAAGTTTCTTATATTCTATTTATTGACAGATCATCTTCCTTCTCCAGTGTATCTCTCTAAAACAGAGAGATACAAATTTGATGGGTGGACTGTTCAGTGGGTGAAGGATTGGTTGGGTGGTTTCATACAGAGCTCAATGGCTCAGTGTATAGATGTGGATCAGTGACAAGCGATGTCACTCTCAGTCTGTATTGAAACCTATATTATTTCATCAAGTCATCAATGACATATACAGAGGGATTGAGGGCACCCACAGCACGTTTGCAGTGGACACCAACCTGAGTGGCACAGTTGAGAAGCCTCAAGGACAGGGTGCCATGCAAAGGGACCTTGACAAGCTCCAGAAACAGGCCCATGGAAACCTTATGAGGTTCTAAGCCGAGTCAGTTGCAAGGTGCTGACCTGGGTCAGGACAATCCCCAGTATCAACACAGGCTGCAGGATGAATTAAGGATGATTAAGAGCAGCACTGCCGAGAAGGACTTGGGGGTGCTGGGGGATGAGGGGCTGGACATGACCGAGTCATGGGCACTCACAGCCCAGAGAGCCAAATGTGTCCTGGGCTGCATCCAGAGCAGCGTGGGCAGCAGGGCAGGGAGGGGATTCTGCCCCTCTGCTCTGCTCTGGTGAGACCCCACCTGCAGTGCTGTGTCAGGCTGGGGTCCCAGCACAGGAAGTACCTGTGTTGAAGCCCTCTGAAGATGATTAAAGGGCTGGAGCAACTCTCCTATGAGGACAGGCTGAGAGAACTAGAGAGGTAGAGCCTAGAGAAGAGAAGGCTCCTAGGAGATTGTGGATTACCCAGAAAGCAGAAAGCCAGAAATCCCTTTCCTGAATTATTATGTGACACCTGGGAATTTTACAGCTTTGGCAATTTTCAGTATTGTGTTAAATTCCTGCACTTTGACCATGAAAGCCTTTATTTATTTTGTTGGTTTTTGTCTACACTGAGCCCTTTCTTTTGAATTGTCTCAAATGGATTTTCCAGGATGATCATGTCCTTTGAAAAGGACATAATTTATTTTCAGGAACACCTCTTCTGGTTGATCTGTTGATCCGTTTCTCCACTAAATGAAAGAACTATTCAGCATCCGGTATTTTTTTTTCCCTGGGAAACTGCACTCAGTAATTAGATGCTGTCAGGGTGGAGAAAGGTTGTCTGTTTTTCATTTAAGTATGATAAGTGTGTTGAGCTCTTCATTTTTTATCCTATTAGGTATTTTACTATTCCCAAAATAACTTTTATTTCTTGTAGAACCGAAGGAGAGTATAGCTCAACACATAAACTTGTTTTCCTAACAGGATTTCAGATGGAAATTAATTTTGTATGTGTAAGTGAAATGCTGGTGAAAGTATTCAAGTAGAAAAACATTAATTATGAGACAAAATGATCATGTGTGCATTTCAGTGTCAACATTAATTAAATCTATATTTTTCTCTGTTTAAATATCATGACAAAAAAGTATGCATTCTGTTTCTGCATTAGTGTAAATAAAGGGGCATGCTAAACACAGTGACGAAATAAAGCAGACCCTGAAATATTTAGACAATATACAATCTGGTTTTCATTGTCCTTAGTCTGTCTTTACTTGTCTTTACATGTCAAGTGAAGTTGTCATGAGGACAGAAAAGCACTCTGTGGCACACACATAAAATGCTGGTCTGTTTCCAAAAATTCTGCGCATTCGACAGAAAAAATATGGTTATATCTAAAAGAAAGCAGCTAATTCTTTAACAGAAGGCAGAGATAAATGTAAAACATTATACGAGATACAGATAGAAGAAGGGTTTCTCTATTTGTGAAAGGGTTAACAAGCCTATCCTCTTTTGTGACTATGCAGTCCTTAAGAATAACCCTTCTCTTCATAGTCTTTATCACTTGGATCAGGAAGTTGTCATCAGTTCTCTCCAGAAACCTGCCGGGTTGCTTTTGATCTATTGCACTGCCCATCCAACAGATATTTATCTGGTTCAGTCCCCAAAGAGGATTAGGGCGTGTGCATATGAGACTGCTTCCAGCTGTCTGAAGAAGGTCTCATCTATTATAGTTCCTGGCCAAGTAGTCTATGGCAGACATCCACTATAATGTCCCATATACTCTTCAACTCCTTTATCCTTACCCAAAAGTTCTCATTTACTCATCATCCATCCCCAGACAGTGTTCCTTGACTTCAGTTGTTTTCTCACATAAAGCAAAATTGTGTGTCCTTGTGTTTGTTTCTAGCAAGTTCTTTCTAAAAACCCTGTGTTCATACATTATAGTACTCCAGTAAGAGTTGTAATCCCATCACATTTCTGTGATCCCAACAAAGTAAGTCATAGCCCTGCAGCTCTACACAGATCTCTGACTTTTCATGTTTATTCTCAATGTTTCAACCATGTACAGGCACTTCAAAAAGGCAGCATGCTGATTTACAGAGAGGCTCTGTGGGTTTTCCTGGTAATGATGCCATGAGTCACTTGCTTACATGTAAATGTTTGAGACTACTCTACTTGAGCCCTGCTTTGCTGACTATGTATTCCCTCTTTTCACACAAGCCCAGGACCGTTGCTTGCTGATCTTGTCCATCACTCCTTCACATGGCTGCTGCTCCTTCCCTTCCTCGTGTTTCCAACTCCTTCCTGTCTAGAAAGATGATTTGTCCATGTTCAGGAGCAGAGCAACAGGATTCTGCCAGTGGTGATTCCTCCAGTAGAGGTCACCCTCTTTCTGTGCTGCCTGAAACTTGCGGCCAACAGCATCCTGTCCCTTCAGCTGCTGGAGACCAGATGACACCCCCTCATCTCAGAGTTGCCGATAATTAAGCGAGGAAAGAGAGAGAAACAATCATCAGACATCAAGTTTTAATCTGATTCAGAATCTTTATCTTCATCCTCCCCTTTCCACAAGGGGCTGGAGGTAGGGGGAATGTTTGCTTTGCTTTTATTTCCATGTGTGGTCATGTTATAATGGAAGCAAAGAGACCTGGCATTCCAAATACCACATACAGGAGATTGTGTACCTTAGCTCAGTAGAATTCAAATATCCTTATGTAATGAAAAGGAATATCTTTAGAGATATGTATAGGGAAAAGAAGAAGTTGGGAAGGTGGACCCATAATTGATGATACTTGCAGCATTATTGTCTACTTCTCTTTCAAGAAGGCTGTAGAAGTCATGACAGTCACTGCTGCTGTGTCCAGGGACAATCCATAATTTCCTGAGACCTTTTTCCATTGTAGGATTTCAAAGCCATTGGACTGGCTCATCTATAAAAGGTTTTTGCGTGCAGTAGCCATTTTCTGAATGGTTTAAGTAACCCATAGAGGGTCACTGCCTTGACCATGCAAGTTTCTGTCATGTTAGTGCTGCATGAACTGCAAAATCTGGGGACCTTATCAGATGTGGCTATCTGCTTCAGATATCTGCTGTGCATAGAAGCTCCCATTGTGGGGTAAGATATAACATCCCCACTGCTCCCTTCATCCACTGAGTACTCCCTGCTGAATGATGCATGACTAATCTATGCAACTTACCTTCAGTACAACATGTAGAACTGGAACCTGCAGGTTTGTAAATGGCTTGAAACGGCTGTTATATGGAGGGAGCTCAACATACAGCTTATTATTACATAGATTTTTCCACTCTAATTCTACTCCAGAAGATGACTTGGACACAAGTACCTCACTCTGTTTCAATGCCAAGCATTGATTAGCAAATCACCTGTGTTCACAGCTGAGTATAAGTGCCTAGTCTTTGTTATTCTGTTCTTAAAACAAAAAGGAACTACCAAAAGAGAAAACTTAATGATCATATTTGAAGATTATGTCTTTTGCATTCTTTCAATCTATAGATGCCAGAAAACAAAGTGCCAATTCAAACTGTAAATCTCTTGTAAACTTGCAAAGCCGTAAGGAGCTTAGTCTCTCTTGTAGACTTCTTTGCATACAATGTGTTCTCACTTAGAATAGGAACATTGTTAGAAATGTAAAAAAATAGAAAAAAGCAATACTCATATGAAAAATAATTTTAAAAAGACAGCATACAAAGGCCCCAAATATTAAGCACTGGTCAAGATACTGAAACAGTATTTGTGATATATATGGTTGTACAAATATACTTTAATTGTGGTTAAGATCAGAAGAAGACTAGAACAATAAAATAAATTCCCTTCCCTTCCCTTCTGACTTTTCTGTGGTACAGAGGCTTCTACAGCCAACAAATCCTGTCTGATTAGAATATCAATAATCAATATATGAAAAATTTCTCTAAATTAACAGCACAGAAAAATAGAACTGGAAAAAGCAAACCCGACATTACACTCAGTAGCACTAACCCACACGTAAGAACCTCTTAAAAGGAAGCAAAACTT